>JANHGN010022008.1:0-25846 GCA_024605025.1 Megaceryle maxima | reverse complement strand
TTTTAATAGATGTCCTATAAAGCTGCAAGAGAAAATAACACCACAATTTTGGGAACTGTTGTAGTAATGACTAATACCAGCCACCAATTTATGTTTCATCGTGCAGAATGTTTTCTAGATGGAACATTTTTGCCTTGTTTTTTGTAAGAGGCATTGTTTTCCACTTTCCTTTCAGTAACATGGACTGTTTTCTTTTGAAATCCACAAATGTTGTTGCTAGTGAATCCTTCAATTAATAATCTAGAGGGCTTTTGGTTTTTGTTTTGTTTTGTTGTTAAGACTTTCAGATATATTAGGAATACCTCATACCCATAACTGAAGCATTTCTAATTTTCCTTGTACAGAGGAAATGGAGGATACCTCTTTCATATAGACAAAACAAATACAATAGAAAACCAGCTTTTAAAATTTACTCATTTGATCAACTTTGACAGACAGGACTCTGGTAAGAATAACTTAGATTAACTTTTTAAGTGTGTCTATTTTTTAAGAGCACTGTGGGTTCTTTATACCTGTATGAAATGATCTGAAAGAACTGCTGTATGAGTTTTTGCAGAATATGTCTCAGAGATTGTACCTCTGCCAAAAATGTTTTTCAGGCACTTAGACTCAACAAGGTTGTATCTGTTTTTAACTTTACCTTTCCTACCATTGGCATAACTCAGCTCAATCTCCTGTTCTGTGCTGTGGTGCTCTATCAGTGCTAAGTGTCCCCTTTGCATCATTTGTCCTCCCAGATACATATGCATTAGAGTGAGTGCTCACCAGATGAGCCTGGACTCTGTGATTCATTAAAATCTAAGACCTCAGCATGGGCCGTGCAGAGCATGAGGCACATCTGAATAATCATGTTTTCAGCTCAACTACATGAACTTGCCTAGGGAAATTGCAATGTATGACTCATGATTATAATAAATGGGAATAGAACAAGTTGTCAAGACGATACCACTGCAGTTGAGACACACAAGTACACTCATGGATTTATTAGCATAGACAGTCAATAGGAGAGCAGAGAAAAGAGTGCCAGGTACAGAACTGTTATTTGAGCCTGGCAATTCAGCCCACATCATTTTGTTTTAAGGAATCTCATTCCACATTCCAGCAAACCTGCTCCCAAATTTGTTTTATTTAACACAGGTTAAAATGTCAGACAGTATGAAACAAATAATTGTGTATTCACAAGGTAATTTAGCATATGCTAAGACAAATTTAATAGCAACAGCTCATAACAGCCCTATTGGGGTGACTCAGGTGGCTGATTCAATCCACCCCTTGAATGTTTGAGTTTTTCTTCAAATGTACACTCTTAAACTGTAATATCCATGAGTTCCAGGCACTTTGGAAGCTGGTCTTATGGCTGTTAAACCAGCTGTCATGCAGATGTTGAAATGACAGGATGAACATTTGAAAAATAATCAGTGCGGGCTGGAAGCTTGAAAAATCAATAGAGATGTTACAAAATGGAACATTTGGGGGGAAAAAAAAAATGCAGTGTGTTAATTTACTGTAAGTAGTCAAATTTACATTTGCTTGAACAAATATCAATGAATTTGGCAACTTTTTCTTTTTTAAATGATGTTATGGGGTCTGCTGGACTCTCCGCCCATTTCTGAGACATCATTTGTATTCTTTGTTCTATTTAGAAGAGTTAAAAGTGTAATTTAGCCTGAAGTATTGTTTTGCTGGTCCTGTTCAGTTAGAAGTTCTAGGTTTGGAAACTAAATTTGATTTTGGGAAATAGTATTCCAAATACTGAACAAAACAGATGGTCAGCTTTCTGCTATACACAGCTATCTGTAAAGAAGAACCCTGAAAAAGATATGTTAAAATTTTCTCCATATTAAAAAAAAAAAAAAAAAAAAAGCCTAAATCTGATCACTGTCACTGACTCTATACCAAACCCAACAGCAATATCCAACTTTTGGATAATTTTCCGGAGCCATTTGTTAATCATAAGTATTGGATTACTGCTCTATGTGCTGTTTGCATAGGTTGGTGGGTTTTTTTCACAGGTCAAATTTTGGCAGAGATCTCAAAATCTTTTGGTAGATTATTACTTTTTAGAAAGGTTTACCAGGAAACATCTCTATGGAAACTGTCTTGTTAATCTAGAGTGCTTTACCAAGTATCAGTCTCTCTTCATCAGAATGCAAAACAGTTCCTTTCACCTAAGAAACATATTGTTGAAATATTGCAGAGAGAAGGGTGTTTTTATCACTGACTCATGCTGTAATTTTTCTTAGCCAATTGGATGGGAAACTTTCAGATACTTTCTGAAACACTTTGAACTTTGATAATAACAAGGAACAATTGCAGAATGAAAACTGTTTCTTACTACAGTTACCACAGGGTGTTTTATACCCTTGAATGTGAGACCTTTGTGAAAAGTCACCAAATTGTCCAGTACCCAAAGTTTAACATTGACTTACTAATAACTTACTGAAGTGCAATGCATATTCTACAATCTAAACAGAAAAGTTTAAATAAAGAACTAAGGAAGGATTAAATGCAACTTTGTAATGCAACTGTACATCTGGAGAAAAAGAAAAGGAATAAAGGTGTCTTTTATACTTTATTAAAAGTGTTAAAATATTACCATGCAGTTGTTCCAAAAAAGTGGCTCAAGACAACTGAGAAAATATTATTTTAAAAAAATGTAAGGATTCAGAGATATTTTTATTTTTCCTGAAGAGGTTATTCTTCTAAGTCAAATGCAGACATATTGCAAGACCTAAGGAAAAGGCTCATGTACAGGAGAATATGATGAATAGCACTTAAAAGGTGAGGAAAATTCCTTGGCATTAGTACCTTCACACTAAAGTACAATAAAAAGATAAATAATAATGGCTACAGTTATAAATCTTGACCTGAAATAATAATTTTTAATGTTGATTCAGACATTGCATTGATAATGAATGGAATAATTTGTTCCTTAGCTCTTTGTACTCAAGTTCCCTAAAACTTAATCCTACAGTTTTAGTCATTTCAGAATTATTAAACCCAGAGAAAGTGTACCCTTGCTGAAAGTGGATTTCTAGAAGTTAATGACTTAAGTGGTTTTAAGATGAAGAATTATATTTGCATAAATCAGTAATTATATGAGATAGAAAAAATGTTATATAAAATTTCAGTGGACTTGCTCTTTTTTTTTTTTTTTTGCTGTGGAATAGTCAAGTGTATACAATAAGTTTGAAATACAGACCAAGCATTGACAGTCTCACCATGACTACTGATTCTTTGCTCTAAAAACTTCAACACCTTTCTTGTTGCTAGAAAGGAGCAGGATAATGGAAGTATTTCATACAGTGATTTCATTATTCCATTATATTTGAAGAGTCATGGAAGTCAGTCAGAAGTCCCCAGTGACTGGACAAGAGGGGGTATCACATTCCTTTTTAAAAAGGGTAATAAGGAGGACTCTGGGGTCTACCAACCAGTCAGCCTCACCTCTGTGTACTCTGACAACAGGGAACTGATGCCACTGGAAGATACATTGAACGATATGGAAAGCAGAGAGGTGTTCAGTTACAGCTAGTATGTCTTAACCAAGGGCAAATCATGCCTGACTAAATCCAGTGACATTCTCTGATAGTGTGGCTCCATCAGCAGACAATGTAAGAGCTACTGATGTAATCTATTTGGACTTCTGTAAGGCCTTTTACATGGTCCAGTGCAGTATTTGTGCTGCTAAATTGGAGACATATGGATTTAATGAATGGACTGTTAGATGGATAAGGAACTGGTGGGATGACATGCAAAGATCTGCAGTCAACAGCTCAATGATGAAGTGGATCCTAGCAATAAGTGTCCCTCAAAGGTCCATACTGGGACCAATAATATTTAATAACTTAATTAATGACACAGAGAGTGGGACTGGTACACTCTCAGTAAATCTGCAGATAACATCAAACGGTGGTGTGGGTGGTGGGCTAGAAGGAAGGGATGCCATCCAGAGAGACTTTTGACAAGCTTGAGGAGTGGGGTCATATGAACCTCATGAAATTCAGCAAATCCAGGCTCAAGGTCCTGCACCTGGGTTGGGGAGATCCTCAGTGTTAATACAGTCTTGGGGATGAGTGGATTGAGAAGCCCTGCACAGAAGGACTTGGGGACAGTGGTAGGTGAAAACTAGGACATGAGATAGCAATGTGTGTTTGAAGACCTGAAAGTTAATTCTGTCCTGAGTTGTATCAAAAGAAGTGTGGCTAGGAGGTTGAGGGAGGTGATTATCCCCCTCTACTCTGTTCTTATGAGACCTCACATGGACTATTGCGTCCAACTCTGGCATCCGCAGTACAAGAAAGAGGTGGACTTTTAGGGTGGGTTCAGAGAAGGGCCATGGAAATGGTCAGATGGCTGGAACATGTCTCCTGTGAAGAAAGGAAGAGAATATTGGGGTTGTTCAGCCTGGAGGTAAGGAGGAGGTTCTTCAGTGTGAGGGTGGTGAGACACTGGAGCAGGTTGACCAGAGAAGTTGCAGTTGCCCCACCAGTAAAATTGTTCCAGGTCAGGTGAGATGGGGCTTTGAGAAAACTGAGTTAGGGAAAGATGTCCCTGACGATTGCAGGAGGGTTGGACTATATGATCTTTGAATATCCCTTCTAACCCAAACCATTCTATGATTCTATGAAATATCTCAGACATGGAAAAAAATCTGGTCAGATTCCCCCCTCTGGATATTTCCTATTTTAACTATGGAAAACAAAAGTTAATCTTTTATGATCCAAGTAATTAATTTGATTTATTTTTCTAGACAAGACACTTTAGTTATCTATTTTATATAGTTATCTTTTGAAATACATTATCTGAAAATTCTGAACCATAAATAGAAGGAACATTGGTTCCAGAAATGTCTACAGACATGTCTAAACTTTAATATACAGAGTATTTTTTCACGTTTTGAATGCTAACGCTTATGCTAACTGACTGCTACCTGTGTTTCAGGATGGATGTTCACACCTTTGATTTTTATGACTTTGGTTCTGATAGGAACAAAACCTGGTGTGGAAGAAAACAAAATTATATATATTCAGTAGGTCACTTGAACTAGGTTCGTAGGGAACTAAAGCTTGGGATACAAAATTATGTGCACATGCCCCACAGTTAGAAAAGCATCTTGAGAGTTACTGTCAGAATTGAATCATGACCATCTTTAACATCAAAAACCTTAGACATTAAGGTTTATTTTTCAGAGCTAAAAAACACAACTTGTTCTTAACTAAAGATTTTAAAGAAAATGTCTGATTTCTATTAGCAGATACCAGTGTAGTTGCATTGGCAATGAACTAGGCCCATTGTGCTCTTCTCTGGCTTAAAAACTGGAAAACTAAAGCAAACAGGTTTGTTTTTAAACAGAACCAGACTGTGAATCTAATATATTTGTGCTAATTTCAGTGGGTTTACTATATTTTTGTGGAATGGAGGTCAGACCTTTTCTGTGGTCTGGATGTAATTTAAAAGAATTATGTAGAAAGAAAGGGCAAGTGAAACTGCTGCCAGAAGGTTAGAAAAATTAATAGGTAGAGCAGAAAACAAAGTAATAAAGGGGTCTTAAAAACACCAAAAGTTAGAATGTCATTTTGAAATGAGAAAGAGGAATTCTACTGCAAGAGGAATTCTGCTGAGGCACAAGCTATCTGAATGAACAATCAGTCTCATAGCTGCTATAAGAGCATGCTGCACAGCTATGTAATATAGACTTGGTTTGCACTCCTGGACTAACTCTAATCCCTCTGAGTTAATCAACTCTCCTCTGATATATGAAAGTGCTGAAAAGAGGCTCCCTTTCCACTAAAACACAAAACTTCCCATCTTTTTGCTGTTTCTTAAACTAACCATTAATTTGGTATTCATATTCTTTTCCTTAGCTGAAATCACTGATATCCTTCATTTATTTTCCTATCTGTTGATGCATGTAATTTTTTATTTCAGTTAAAGGTATTTATGTATTATGTGGAAAGTTCTAGTACAAAATCATTTCCTCCGACTATGTCATAGTATGTTGTACGATAAAGATTATTTTTTAATGATTAATCAAAATAGCTATTACCAAATTTCTTACATATTTTATGAAAGCATATCCTTATTATAGATGAGATATCCAGTATTTTCACATAGATTTGAATTTGGTATCAGACCATAAATGCAAATGGTGCATTAAAAGTATTACTATAACCGTCTTTTCCTTGAGTTAAAAAATGCCTGTGATCTTGACTTCTAATTCCACTTATTCAGACTGGCCCTGGTAAATACAGTTTTTTCTTTTATTTCTCTAAGCTTAATCAATGTGATTATCATGTGAATTCCTTATTTTATGAAGTTTAGGTCTTAGATGAAGTTTGAAACTTTATCTCACTTCTATCTGAGACTGTCTCTTTTTAAATCTAGCAATTGGCAGAAGGTTCTGGTACTTAGGACACTGTCTTAATTTAAATGTTATTCCCCTTTTTTATCTGAAAAAGATCGGAACCCTTCCTACTGTCTGTTAGCTTTAGAACTCAACAGGTTTAATTGTAGTTGTTGTAGAACCCCTTACATAAAATTTCTGGATAATCTTCCCTCCAGATATCATCTAATGGAAGTTCTCTACATAAAAGGACCCCACATCATCAGAAGTCATGAATTCTCATCAGAGAACCATCAGGAATTCTTGAAATTAATAAATCTCCATAAAATCAATTGCCAGTGGACAGGATTATCCTCTGATCCTCTACTTTTCATGTTATCTATTTGAATAGTTGTCCAGTAACATATGACTGTGTGACAAGAATCCTTTAGACCTAGCAAACAGGGATTTTGTCTAGAATCACTGAATTAAGCAAGATACTAGTAGATTAGATAGTCTGCAGGTAGAAGGAAGAACTATGATTTGTGATTAAAATTAATTGAATGCATACATAAACAGGGCAAGGAATTCAGCTGCCACCCTAAGTGTTTACATAAATTTTGGGTCTTGTTTGTTTGGGTGTTTGTTGTGCTGTTTTTGTTTTGTTTTGCCTTTTTTTTTTTTTTTTTTTTTGTGGTTTGTTTATTAATTTATTTATTGTTGGAGGTTTTTTTGGTGTTTGCTTGGGGTTTTTGTGTGTGTGTGCGTGGTGGTGTTGTTTGGTTGGGGTTTTTTTTGTTTGTTTCTTTTTTTCTTTCCCCAAAGTTAATATTGTGGCTGATATTTTCCACTTAATGAATTAAATGGTATATATCAAATTACTGTCGAGTACTACTACATATTTGAGTGGCTTATATTGAACTAAATCTCCATGAATTTTGTTGGAAAATTAAGTTTGTCCTAACTGTTGACTGCACTTGATATAAATATGTTCAAAGACATCTCTTTTATTACTTCTAAACATACTCTGAACACTGAGCAGAAGCCCAAATTTCACTTTATTTGAAGTAGTTGGCAGAAATGTCACTTGCAGTCTTGTGAAAACATTTTTTAAAATTTCATAATGAAAAGGTCATAACATGTTATCAGACACTTTGCAGAGGGAACCAAAAGAAATTAATTCCTAGTTTAGAAAAAAGCTGAACTGAATAGTAATACTACCATATCCAAGGAAACGCAGATTTGTTATTCTTCCATGAAGCAGCAATCTCAATTCAAAATTAGTATACAGGCTGTTGTGGGTTTGCTTTTTTTTTTCCCACCAATCATAAAATTCTATTTTAAGAAAGAAACTAGAAAATCATAGAATTCCAGCTTGGAAGGGACTTTCAGACATCTTGGCAAAAGCACAGTCTAGACAAGATGGCTCAGCATCCACTCCAAGCGAATCTTAAAAGTGTCCAGTGTTGGGGAAGATGAAATCTTGAAGGTCATTTCCAACCTTAATGATTCTATGATTCCACAAAGTAATTGTCTGAATCCAAATACATTTTTATCTGTCATTGAGCAAAAAGCAGTCATAGCTCCCACTGTTGTATACTCAAAAACAACCCCCAGAACCTGACCTGTACTTACTGATTTTAAAGATATTAATTCATCAGATCAAATTTAAGGATTGACCTGATTACAAAGAATTCCATGCTTATATATAATACTTTCACATCCAATAAACTCATTCCACTTCTATCACCCCAAAATAAAACTAAAGTATAAGCCCTATTGTTTTGCTTGCTTCTAAAAGACTCTAAGGTAAAAGTTTGTAATAACAAAAAAAAGTTTGTAAAGCCCTGTCAATAGCTACACCAAGACACAGCTGATGAAGATAAATTTAAGTATTGGTGACTTTTGGTTTTCTTCCTTTGCACATAGTATACTATTAAACTAAACACCAGACATGTTCAAAGTACCATAAGTACCTCCTGCCCTGAATGCTACAGGAAAATCCAGTGTCTGCAGTTGTAGGAATACAGGTCCACACTCCCTTTCTTCTTCTCAAATTTCATTAAAGAATTTCCTTTAACTTGCAAATTAATTTTCTAATACAAGTTCAAACACATATAAATGCAGAAAAAAAAAGCACTAAAATTGTTTTCCAGATTTGAAAATCTGAGCAGATTTTTTCCCTTGAGGTGGGGACAAGGCTTTCTGATATCAGAGCAGAGCTAGTTTTGAATTTACTCTTCCCTCTTCCTTGCTCTGTATCAACATAAAATTCTTGATGTGTGTTGAGATCAAAAACACTGTTTATATCTGGTTTAGGAAGAGGTCAGCAGCCTGAGGAGTGCTTCTGGAAATGCACAAGAAAAAAATCCATCTTTACATATCCAAGGTTTTTGAAGAACAAATACACTCTTCCTTTTGTGACTGCAGAGAAATAGAATCCATTTCAAAACAGTACAGACAGAATGTTTGTTTAGAGAACCCAGTGACACTTTCCTACTCAAAGGCCAGAAAGCAAACAGTGAGCAAATGAAACAACCAGTAACAGAAAAAAATCCACATAGCAAACAGAAACTTGTAACAACAGGGAAGTGTTAAACATTTAGTTAAAACAAACAAACAAACAAACAAAACCCTTAAAAAAATCTAAACTACATTCCTTTCTCAAAGATTCTTTCTGCAGTTGCATTGCCTATATGTTTACTAATTTTATAACCTTTTTGCTTAGTGTTATTCCACAAACTCAGAATCTCAGCTCTTATAAAAACACGCACCAAATAACTTATATTGTTTTGTGTGGCGGTAGAGCATTTTGATGAAATTATCAGTACCATTTGTTTCATTGAAATAACTCATTGAGTTTTTGATTAATATATTCATATTTATCAGAGATATAGCATCATGCCTTGTAAAAGAGACTAGGATTTTACAGATATTATTCGTATTTGTAAATACAATTTTGTCGGCACTACTTTGAATCCTACTTTTCTTTCAAACATGAACTGTCTTTTCAAATTTACCTAACTTTTCACGTATAAACAGGAAGACAACAATAATCTCATCACTACATCTTACATTTTTTAAATTCTTGTTCCTTTAGTGAGAGCTAAGATGGTGCTTACCTTCAGAACATAATTCAGTTTCAGAGACTAATGAAACTCATTTCTTCTGTCTACAGAAATTTCTTTGCCGCAAATGCCCAAGTATATTTTATGGCTTCATTTTTTTTTTTACTGATGTATTTTTAATTAATTTTCTGAAATAATTATCATCATCAAGATTGTTTTCCTTAACTGTAAATTTGAAGTTGGGGGTGTGACATGAGAGTGAGTTAGTGTAGGACTCCTGGGTGCTTATAAGAAAAACCCAACAGTAAATGACTTAATAAAATAACTGCTTTAATAAGCTAGAATAAGAAGAGAAATATAGTTAATGAATAATCCTTAAATTCCTATAGGCACCTGTGTTTGTGCATGATCAGAGAGAGCCCACCTGGATTTTCCCCTGGTCACTGTGAAGAGCATATCCTAAAGGATGTTCTTGCATGAACTTGTTGCTACACTGCTGAGGCAAAGTCATACATAATCACCAGTACTGAGCAGGAACTGCCTGCAGAGTCCTCTGCTGTGGTGAGCTGGCTGCATTCCACCTGCAGCTTGGCTGTGGGTGTAAGAAGTGGAGCACGGGCATGTGCCTGATCAGCTTAATTGCTGTATGGATCACTGACACTTAAATGTGCAATGGTCTCTAGGTCAGTATCACTACATTCCACTCCTCGACCCACATACAAAGAAATAAATTACAGACTACATTGATAACGTACAGGCTTCTCAAACCCTAAATTCAAGCCCCAATAGAATACATATGGCCACTTCCCCTTGAATACCACATCTTCAACAGAGCTCCCAATCCACACTACCAACTATCAAAATATTTTTCTGCTTGAGTAGAGGGTGAATATAATCATTATCCATCACTGAATTTTCACAAGCCACAGTACATAGTAATTATTGATTTTATAAATTAACCATGTAGTCCTACTCCATAATTATAAAATAAAGCTTGTAAAATACATGTACTCAGTAAAGGGAAGGTCCCTAGTAAATCCTATTCCTTATAGAGTGCCTTACTCTACTGTTCTCTAAAGCAGTGCTTGAATCCATTCAGAGAATCCAAATTCAGAGATGGATAAAGTTTTGCTGGTAAGGAATGGTAAAGCAGCCTTTAGTCTGCTGCACATTGCAAGATTCATTCTTACGTACTATGACAGTGCTGTGATGTGATTGCATGGATTCCACTGCTGCTTGTTTTTCCATTCAGATCAAAACTTTTTCCACCTGACAAAAGGCAGAACTCTGCTTCAGGGGAATGGTGAAGGTTACCTGAGGACAAAGGTCTACAGGGACAAAGAGATTATTGGGTCAACTTGTAGATTACACTCTGCAAAAATGTTGTTTCTGCTTTTATTCAGTTAAGATGATGTTCATTTTCTACCCCAAAATGCTGTTGAAGTTTCTTCTGCTTTGCTGCAGTGGAGCAATAAAAGGAAAAACTTGAAATGTCTGTGCCTTCAGATAGAACAGGTGATACATTAAAATGGAATTTCAGTACAATAGAGTGTACTGATCTGTCCTGAAAGTTACAATATGAAAAAAATATATAAACTTTGTACAAAATATAGAAAAATTTGCTTGTTGTACATATCTTTCTCTAGCACTTTAAGTCTAAATCTTCTGTGTACACATAAAAATACATACATATGAACACACACATATATGTGTTTGTTGTGTAACTTCCAAAATGTTTTTACACAATATTTTGGATGCATTGTTATTTAGATAGTATCAGAAGGCCCAAAAAACTGTAATAATATTACAAGTATTGAAATGATGAATAGCTGATCTTGTAGCAAAGGATGTGTTACTTATCTGGATCATAAATAGAAGAGTATATAAGCTCCTGTAGGAAATTTGGAAAATTCCTCATGAGTAGAAAAGGACATGAAATGAGGGTTGACAGTCCAAAATGGAAGTAATGAACCCTCTGAGGTAATAGAAAAATAGGTTTTGCATATCACATAGGAAAATCAGGACTTGACCTAATTTCAGGAAATAGCAACAGGACCCAAGGAACACCACCAGAACTCCAAAAATCCCTATAGAAATTTGTAAAATAAGATAAAATCTCAGTAATTCATATCTTTGCTTATCTGTAGTAGAATAAAATTAATTTCATGTATCCTGCAGTTACTGGTTATAAAGTCAGCCCTTCAATGACATAATATTACCAACTTTTTTGCATTTTGAATCACAGAATCACAAAGAATCACAGAATAGTTTGGGTTGGAAGGGGCCTTTCAAGGTCATCTAGTTCAACCCCCCTGCAGGGACCAAGGACATCTGCAACAAGAACAGGTTGCTCAGAGCCCTGACCAACCTCACCTGAAATAGTTCCAGCAATGGGACATTTATCACCTTTCTGGACAACCTGGGCCAGGGTCTCACAGTCCTCTGTGTAAAAAATGTCTTCCTTCTCTCTAGTCTAAATCTCCCTCTTTTTGTTTAAAAGCATCACCCCTTGTCTTATCACAACAGGCCCTGGTAAAAAGTCTGTCCCCTTCTTTCTGAGAAGCCCCTTTAAGTACTGAAAGGCCACAGTAAGGTCTCTGTAGACCATATCACTACACACCACATCAAATATTTCCTTAAACACCGCCAGGGATGGCTAATCCACCACCTTCCTAGGCAATTCATTCCAGTGTCTAAGTGAAGGTGTAATGTAAGCCATAATACCCATTTATCTTCAGTGTAGAGATTCATGCCTACTTCCTTTACAAATCAACAGGTAAATTTTGATACATTTTGTCTATTGATCAAAAACATGTTTTCAGTTTGCTGGCCCAACTGAGCTAAATGTGATGAGGACCATGTGCTGGAGAAAACCAAACTCTGAGAAACCATCTGCACCTCTTTATATAATGATTTTCCAGAATATAATACGTTGAACTGCACTCATCAGTTATCCACTTAAAGCTTTGGAACCTTATTGTATAATTCTTATACATGCATTAAAAATCCCATTAGATAGAAAGTAATTTTTGGTATAAACAAGCAAATTACACATGAAAATATGTAAAAGTCTATGCAAAATTAGGCCAAAGTCTTCTCTGAAGTACTGAAATTTCATATTTTTATTTTCTCTATATCTTGGGGTTATAAGACTCCTTGATTATACTATCTACAGCAAGAAGAATCCAGCTAAATGGAAATATAAGATCTGAGAATTAAATCTGTGAAGACTCAATACAGGTGATGCATGGTCATGACAAAGTTTTGTTGGAAAAGAAGTAATAAATAACAATTTACAGTGCAGATTTCTGTAAGTTGATTTTAAAAACTGATATAATAAGGATAGTGTTATTTACATGGTATTAATGAATGCAGGACTACACTGCACACAAAGCTTCTTTTTCATCACCTTTCTTTGATTAAAATGTAAGAAAAATATTTTTGTTTTGTTTTGTTTTAAAGACAGATTAAACTTCAAGCACTTAGTTTGCAAATAAGAAACAGAATTTCAGGAAGAAATATGGCAAAGTCCATGAGACTCACATATAAAAAAAAAAGAGTATGAATTAATCCTTCAACTGAATAGATCTTCCAGGACAAGATGGCACAATTATCTAGCATTTCTCAATCCTGTCAAAATCCATCTCAATGACATCCCTTCCCTCCAGAATGTCTACCACTCTACATAGCTTGGTTTTGCTGACAGACTTGCTGAGGGTGTGGTCAGTCCCACCATCCATGTCACTGACAAAGACCTTAAACAACACTGGTCCCAGTACTGATCCCTGAGGAACACCACTCGTCACTGGTGTTCATGGTCTTCATGTGGGCATCTGTTCCACTCTTAACCTCCATAGACTGCAGGGGAATCTCTCTTGAGCAGCGGCAGCATCTCCTCCCCATCATTCTTCTTTGACATTGGTGTTGGCAGAGTTGCTTGTCCCACATTGTTTTCACTCTTGTCTCTGGCTACAGTAGTTGGTGTGCAGTAACTTTCCACCCTTTGTAAACATGTTATCACAGAAGAACTCCTACCATCTCAGATGGGTTCAGCCTTGGCCAGCAGCAAGTCCATCTTGGAGCCAGCTGGCACTGGCTCTGTCAGATATAGGGGAAGCTTCCAGCATCTTCTCACAGAAACCACCCCTGTAGCCCTCCCACTACCAAAACCTTACCCTGCAACCCCATATGCCACCACCAATAAAAAATAAAACAAACCAAAAAACCAGAAAGTTTACACTTGTGCCATTTTCTTCTTTAACTGAACATCCTCTCTGACTGAATGTTTAAAACAGAGAGCATATAGAATTAAAATTTTAAAAAGTGACCAGGCTGCTTATAAAACAAACAAGGAAAATTACTTGAAATGAAATAAACTATATTTAAATGTTGTAATTGAAGTGAAAGTTCAAAGTTCCTTCATCAACCAAAAAACCCCAATACCTGGGGGGGGGGAAAAAAATAAATTAATCTGGCATGCTTGAAAAACACAGTTAAGTTGTTGCTCTACCTTGTGAGTAATGTCTTTTGATGGGCAATATAGGTGATGGATTTTAATTCCTAATTTTTAGAAATGTTATAAAGCACAATTTTTATAATTTTTGGGAACAAATTTACTGAACAAACATGTCCTAAAACAATAATTGGAAAGATATTTACTTCTTGCAGATTACCTGAATTTCCTTCTATTTCTCTCCATGAACAATTACAAGGACAACTAGACATCTAGAACAGCAGATCAAATGCAGGTAGTATGAAATTACCCTTTCCATCTTCAAAAGAGTTATGTAGTTCTAATCTGCTTTTCTTTTACTTAAATATCCTGTTATACCTCATTATCTGTGTGAATTTTCAGTTGGTATCAGCAAATGACATAAGCAATCAGAGTTTTATCATCTGTAAAAGAAACTGTGTGAAACACTGTATAAAATATCTGAACGAGGTGAATGAAGCATTCTGTTCTGTAAGGGAATAGTTATTCTTTAAAATCTGTACCTATTCCAAGGACATTTTAATAAAATGAAAATAGGCTACTGAATGTGAAATTAAAGTTTTATGGCAATCACTCTGAATAAAAGTGGCAGAAAGAACCTAGGAAAAGACATGTAGCATCTGCAGTTGGGCTTTGCATTGATTACAAATTGCAGCTTTCAGAAAACTTCCAAAAGCATTCCTGTATGTGACCACACAGCTAGAGATATCACTCACATGTTTTAAAAGTTTATGTAACTCAACAGTAAAAATACAGAACCACCCACTGGGCATAATGTCACACAAGTGTTAAAGGAAGGAAACTTTTCACCTCCTGGAGAGTTTTAACATTAAGAGGACATGATTCTAAGACACGGAGGCAGAGGTACACCAGTGATTTTAAGACAAAAATAATGACAAAAAAAAAAGTACTGGTATAAGTTGGAGAATTATACAATGGTCTAGTGCTGAGCATATCCCAGACCCATAACACATTAGTCAGAAATCTCAAGGGAAACTAAAGTTAAATTTTCATACTGCTTCAGTTCCTAATAGAACCTCTGCTTTATAGCAGTCATAATTTATAAAACACATTAGGTTTTCCCACTGTTTTTATATAACAACAAATGCCGTGAAAATAACAAATAAACATGTTTTATTAGAGTAAAGAGGATGCTAAAAAAAGAAATATCTTCTTTTTATGTCTGGATCATTTCCAAAGTATTGCCATATGGCAGATTCATCTAGCGTACAACAGAGCTGCAAGAATTTGTGATTGTTTTAGGCAAATCTGGCAACTATTTACTTAAGATACCAGCAACAAATCCTTCAGTAAGCCCGGTACTATACTCTCACCATGCACTATCTTTAAATGGTCTCAAGGACGGAGACTAGATCAGGCAGGTTACAATGACCACAGTTACTTTTTTCCAAATGTCCATGGCTAAAGAATGACTTGGAGCTTCCTTTCTGCTTTCTTTGATATGAAGAAATGGAGGTAAAGGTGTATAAGTGCCTACACAACAGAAGGAAGAAGAGGTTTCTAACTTGACAAATGCAATGAAATCACCAAAATAACTGCTAGGTCTGTAAGTGTGCTCTGTACCTTAAGAAATGTTAATATAAGAATAAATAAATAAACAGATATAACTCATCAATGTTTTTGCATAACAAAGCAACTCTGAAGTACTTATGGCTACAAATATAAAAAAGATTTATCCTGACACATGTTATGTGATTCCTTTACCAGACTGTAGTTCTGTCACAGTTCAAGCCTAAATCTATACTGTCTTGGTCTTCTTCCTGGTACCAGAATTTACATTCATGTGATGCACCAAATGAAGTAATTTGTAGAAGCAAACTTCTCAGAAAACTGAACCAGAGCAAAAAAAGTAAAACACTTCATGCAGATGTTGATAGTGTCAGTGCAAGGAAACTAAGCAAAATCATATGATGTGAATCCATAATTCAGAATTACCTATTTTCTAGAGATTATAAAATAACAAAAACATTGCTTTTCTGTGTCAGTCTTCTTAAAATAGTAATACAACCAAGGTTCCCAGATTTGAAGGGGTGGCAGGGTCCAGTTAAAGGAATAAAAAACAAAAAACAAGACAAAACCACAACCAAAACCAATAAACTTTGTTTTATATTTGTGTTTTTCTATATTTGAGCTTTCATGAAACTTCTGTTTAGGGCATAAAAAGAGCTATTTCAGATTATTTTTTCAGATTATTTCAGATTATTTAAATTATTTCAGATAACTTTTGTGTTTTATTTACCCTCACAATCTCCATGTGAATAAAGACTTAATTTCCAGCAAGAAGTGATACCTCATCATAGGATGATGCCATTAACAAAGACTGTTCCTACTATGAGTTTAGAGCCTATCAAAACAATATTAAGGAACAGAGTTAGGGTGCCTAGAAAGTGAGCTTCTAGTTTGAAAATGTCATAACATATGTCAGCTATGACTCAAGTCTAGCTGAGCATCCCGTATACAAGAAGTTTGATATAGTATAAAGCTATCCAGCACACAGTCTGTTCACAGACTGCTTCCCAGTCTTGCAGACTATGAATCAAAGTAATTTAATAGAATACCATTTTACTAGATCAGTGGTTTTCAACCTTTTTTGATTTGCAGACTCATAAAATATTTCCACTGGAGAAGTAGACCTCTGAATAGCAAACTTTAACTCCATCAACAATAAGCTTATTTTTCATGGTTGCCTTTCATGTTTCTCTTGGCTTTAGCTTAATAACCCTATAATCCAGAAAGTAAATACTTAAAACCACTGTGGCTGATATTGTACAGAAGCTGAAGAAAGATCTACCCCTAACAAAGATATTATAAATTCTGAGTTATGTTGAGTAAAGTGATAAAGACATGTGGAGAGCAGAAAATGAGAAAGTCATGAGGCAGTAACAGAGGTCTGCCTGTAGGTCAATGCATTCAGCTTTGGGGTAGTAGCTATTCTGAAGATTGTATTGTCCTGTCAGAGAATGACATTCAAGATGGATTTCAAGCAGATCAGTGGTATGGCTTTGCAGATATTTATGAGAAATCTTCCCAACCAGAAGCAACAGGAACATATTAAAATCTGTTTACATTTACAATATAAAAGAACTGTATTACAGTGTAATTGTTTTATCAGTGTATCCTGTAGTAGCAATAATGGTTCTAGCACTTTTTATTGAATGTTTGGCATTTAAGCACTAATTCAACTGTGTTTGCAAATATTTCCTTTCTAGCTGTTAAAAGGAAGCTCAGTTGACTGCACCTTTTGAACTGAATCAGGTAATCCCTGTTATTTCACCTAGTGCCTTCCACAGAATTATTTGAAGTAGCCTTTAGGTGAGGAATTTAACAACTTTGGGGCTCTATGTCTCATTAAAAAACCTTGGTTTGCTTTTGGCTAAAAGAATCAGTATCTGAGCTTCAGACTGAACTAAATAAAATCACTACATTTTAATTTTTCTTAATATGTTGATGATATGAAGATGCATATTACCTTCAGTATTCACCTGTCATCGTAGGAAGAAAAACCTTGATTTCCTTATGAGCTTGATAGAAATTATTCCATCTAACAAGTCTAGGCAAACCCATGAATGCCTTCACAGAAGTTCACTGGAACAGTAGAACAAATCACCTCGTTTAATTCAGAATTTAATGCTAATCATGATGCCTTCATTGCTCTGTATTTGGGAAAATCAATTAATCAAATTCAGCTGAAGTTGTTTGAATGAATTGCCTAAATAGGATTTAAACTGATTATAAATTTTAAAATAGAGCCTCATTACTTGGGTGGAACTTTCCAGACTGTTTGTGTCTATATTTGAATTGATAGTGTACAACTGAAGAAAAGAAATAATACAAAGTATTAGAACGTGACATGCTTATTTATTACTCCTTGAGTAGCCATGTTTTTAGATTTTTCTTCCTAGATTAAAGGCCATATCTGATTCCACACTTTTCTCCCCATTGAGAAGTATATGAATCATAATCTGGTGGGAATGTTCACTAATAATGTTCACTAATAATAATAAAATAATGATAATTTTCCACTAATGAAGAAAAATCAGAACCTTGATATCACATTCATGGCATCTCTTTATTCATGGATCTACAGAACATATTGAGCTACTTTGAAGAAAATTTGTAACACGTTGGTAAAATGGAAAAGAAACAGAAAAATTACAAGCAGCAAATAAATTTCATCAATTATGCTATAAGGCCTACTACTTTTGTTAATGCATTTGGAATAATTGCACAAGCGTATGTATGATAAGGGTCTCTGAGAATTATATGACCATGTTTTTAACTACATGCACATACCCCCCAACACACACACATAGAGAGATCTTGAGGGATGGGGATACCACCCTCCTGTCTTACATGAAGCAGTGAATCTAATCAAATCTCTTTTAGGAAGTGTAGGTTTCTAAACTGCTTTGTGCATGGAGAATGTGGCAGAATCCTGAGCTAAAACTAGTTTCTAGTTTCAGATGAAGCTAAATTGGAAGATGTATCCCAGAAGCACAGACAGCCGCAAACTGCAACTCAGTCCATGATATAAGAAGAGGAGTCCATGGAGCGAATTCAACACAAAGTCCTTTCCTGGAACACTTGGATGACAAACCCTCAGCACCAGCCGTTAGCTCTTTTGCTTGACAGATGAACAGTGCTTGCCAATCTAGAAATAAGCATTCTTTTTCTTAAATCAGTCAATAGCAGGCACACACAAACATACAGCTTGCCTTTTTTGCCAGCAGCCACATTTTTCAGTGCACAGAAAGAGCATCTGATGTCTATGTCTGTATTGGTAATGCAGAACACCATTTTCCATATTATTAAATTATAAGAAGAATCCCTGGTATAGTTTTTCTACAGGCCAAAGAGCACTTGCCAAGGCTTTGTGAGCATGTTTAAGGGTTTAGCTGACAAATGCTTGATACATGGTTTGGAAGTGCAAAGCTGGTTTAGAGGGCAAAGAGACAAGTGTTTTCAATATCATGAACACAAGATAGCCCCATTCCAGGAGGCCTCAGTGCCAGTTACAGGCATGGTTTTTTCCTAGCTAAGGTCCTCACAATCCACTGAGTGTCTGTGACTGCACTTGACATCAAAAATTTTGTTAGACATATTTATTCCAGATATATAGTGTACAAAAAAATCATTGTAGCTTCTCCTTAATTTTCATGTTTGTACAGCTTTCCTCCAGAACTTTTGTTGACTTCACAAGAAAGATCTATTTTTTAAGTGATATGTCAGTTTTTCTTATATTTCTGGAGACAATTTGCTGTTAGATGTCACAGTTCCTCCTCTGAAATCAACTACTTCACATGTGCATGCAGTACTTAATGGGGATTTGACAGAAACAGAACTTTTAAGTGCAAACCATTTGCTCAACTGCTTTGACCAGAGGTGTGACGCTGACATCATTAAGGAGTCACAAGTTATCCTGCACCATTTGCAAATAATACTACATATTTACATTTAAAAAACAAACAAACAATTCCCTCCTAAAGTCTGTATAAAGATGAAGTGCTAGGAGACCTAGCATTCTGTCTCATATTTTAAAGGCATTAATGGTGTACAGTTAAGAGATTCACTCCATAAACCAGCTTAAACTAGAGTTCTTCCTTGTGGAAAGGATTTTAATGTTTTATTGCTGTTGGATGTTGTACTAAAAATATAGCCCATAAAATTATCTCGGTAAACTTGACTCTGATCATAAATTTAACATAACCTCTTAAAAAGAGACACAATGATGTCAATATCTGACACAGTTAACCAGTCCCACACCACAAAAACAATACCATATTCATACATTGAACTAAAGCCATCTCTACTTGGAACTTATTTAATTAAAATTTTCTTCTTGCATCTCAAGATTTTAATATCCAGATCACTTATGGTCCATATACTGAAAGGATGAAGGGATATACATATTGGTTAATACTCCTTATTTGGATTTTGCCATGTAATTCCTTTTGGCTTTAATTTTCCTCTCCTCCATCAGTTAAACTACAGAAACATTCAATAAAAGTCTATACATGAAATAGTGCTTATATTTCAGTTTCACAGAGAAGGACTTAATATACATAGATATGTTCCTTTTGTGTTTGACAAATAGCAAAGTTAAGATATTAAACTGCATAGACCATGTAGATTCCAAACATACTAGGCTTATACATACAAAATAGTCCTCAGAGATTTTGCTTTGTGCCCTAACACTGCTCTTAATTCCAATATAAAATCCTTATTACAAAATTTAACCATATAGAATCATAGATCATTGTAATTGTGATTTTAGGAACTTTTTTCCAATTAGTAATTTGGACTAAATCTGCAAATATTAATTCTAAGGAATTTAGCGACAGCAGATAACATGGAAGCAATAGAATTCCAAAGGTCTCCATATAAAATGGAAAAGCTTTATGAAGTCAGAAGGCCTTTTGTTTTGTTTTGTTTGTACTTCTTTAATAATAATAATTATAATAATAATAATATGTACATTTATTTAAGGACTCCTGCTTTTCATCCATCTTAATTTGCTCTGAGATACAAAGATGAAATTAGTTGACTATGAAACAAGCATTTTAGGTCTGTAATAGTGCTGGTTTTCTGTTTAAAGTAAACCTTTCATTTTAAAACACATTCTTCCTTTTCCTCATTAATTTACATAATACAGAAAGATAATTTCCTAATGTTATATTGACAATAAATAATAGATTTGGACATCACTTTTTTCATCCTTACTGCAATAAAACATGAATGACACAATGATGAAATCAAGTAAAGATAACTAGTAATGACCAGAATCTCAAGTACACAATGTTAAATACCTTTTTTCTAGTACCTAATAAGAACTGTCATTGACCTTATGCAAGTCACTTCTCACATTTAAGGTACTTTCTCATTTAACAAGTTGGGTCAATTCACAAGATTTAATACTGACCAAGATGTCTGTTCTGATGATAGTAGAGGACTCAAACTGTAGACTATGAATCAGAAAGGTCAATTACTGCTTGTTAAAGAAAGGCAATCTTGTGAGTCAGGCAAAACTGATTTTAAAGATAATAGAGCAGAAAACTCAATATAATATGGAATTTGGAATCAGTGAAGAAAGCAGAAAATATAAGGAAATAACCCAAGTAACCCTAAGATCCAGGAGGAAGAAACTCTCACCATCAACTTCATATGCTTCTTGGAGAATACCACAGGATTCCAGTGACAAGGGGTAAGCTGTCAGCTACCCTTGTCTGCTGCTACAAGAGGACTGTTCCCACTCGACTTACTACCCAGACAGGCACTGGAAGTGTGACCTTAACACCAGAGAATAGTGTAGGCACTAGAGAATTTGTGTGTAAAAATTTTAATGGTATTACTACTGAGACTTTTCAGTATCAATTAGATAAATTGGGCTAGGAGAGTTAGTATCTTTGTAATAGATAATATTAATAGATAATACTAACTAATAGATAATACTATAGTAATTTGTAGCTCTTTGCTTAGAATTTGTTCACATTTTGACCATTAAAGATTTTGAATGCAACGTTATGTTGCACCCATACACTCTATTTAAAAAATCCTGGATGTGACTGTGGAAGCTTATAAAAGCCAAGCCAGCATTAAGTTTCTCTTACTGTCTCTTCTTAGAACCACTCTACCCAGCTCTCTTAAAGATAAACTGGTTGTAAAAACAACTTTTCCTAAGCAGTGTGCACACAAACCAATCAGCGCAACAGCTTTACAGCTGGGGTTTGTCATGTGTTCCCATTTTGGTTTTGACTCTGTTGGAAGAGATGTATTACCTGGAGTCTATGTCTCTTCAAAGGCATGTATGTAACTTTGCATTAGGTTACTATCATAACCCCTGAAGACCTACCTCATGTTCTCTGTTTAGCTTATCAGAATACCTGTGTCTTAGATAAACTTATCATATGAAGAACCTTACGTGGTTTTGGCCACATGAGCCAACTACATTTGAATATTATTGCTACTGCAACAGATTGCCATTTGAGATAGAACATGTATTACTAAAGTAATGGCATGTGATCATCTAATAGACTACTATAACTGCAGCAGGGCAGAGTTTGGGCATGTTGAATGATTGTAACTTCATGAAATACAGGAGCAGTTGCAGTACCTAATGTCACTGTTCCTGAGAACAAAAGCTCAAAAGAAGACAAAAAAGTTCACATATCCAGGCAGTAGAAAATTTGATTATAAGTCAGTTTTGACAACTTTTTCATTCTTTTCCCTGTTCTCTGAGGACTGTTTCATTTTAGGTTATAATTTTATCATGTTATGTGGGTTTTACTGTGTTAATAAATTAATTAGCTAATATTACTTATTTAGGTTGGCCTTTTATTTGGTTTTTTTGGATTCAGTAGTAAGTTCTGTAAAAGAAACTTTAAGTGAAATTGCTTTTTCTTCTTAGAAGTAGTACTTTACACTATATTTAATCTATTTCAATTGTATTTCTTCCTGAAGTCAGACATTCTTCTAATGAGTTATTTATCACAGTCTACAGCCGTGGTTTCCAAAGAAGTTGCCTCCCTAGTCAAGTGGAAAAACAATTTAAAATTTCATAGTTCTCATTTTGAGATTCACATTCTTTTAACATGATCCCTATTAGTAATTCAGAAACTTTATTTTCTTCTCACCATTAATCAGTGTTCCATTTTTCATCTGTTTTAAATGCAATTAAGTACAAAAACCTTAAAGTTACATGAGTACCTCTACTTATATTTCCATTGCTGGTGCATTAGACATCCTAATGACTTACCATTCTATGACAGTGTAATCTTGATTTTCCCTAAGAAAGCATATGTAATAATAATATCACTATAATTTTTTTAGATATAAGAGGTAGACAATCAATGACATAGGATTAAAGAGAAAATATGAAGCATTAGAACTGACTGACATAGCACATCCACTCATCAAGTAATAGGGACAGTGGGGACATAATTTTGATCATGTTGGATTGGACCTCCCTTCTCTTAAAGTGCTAGAATACTTCCACTCCATGAAACATTCCTAATTCTTTCTTCAGCAGAGTGTATAATTTTTCTTTTAAAGGAGCCTTCATTAAGAAATTCAGCTTATACTGAGTCAATTTTTTAAAGAGGATCATTGTTTAAGAGAATTTATATGGAAGGAAATCCCTTGCAGGACACAAAGGATGTGAAGGTACTTTAAACATAGTGTAAGTGTGCATTCCAAGACATCTATTATATTTGCTACAATACTGTTACTTCTGTTTTTCCTAGGGACCTTTAACAATGAGGTTTATTTTAGCTAGTTATTTTCACTACTTTGATAAAGATTTTGTTTCTAGATGGCACTACTAGATAAGTAAGACAGAATTTTATAGACTTGAATACTACCAGACAAAAAAACCTCAACCAAATTAACTTATGGTGTATTTTGTTATAGTAACAGTAAACCAAATCATTGTGGTTTTGGCTTTCTGAGAACACTACTGGCTGAAAAAATAAATAAATTACCCTTTTAATTGCTATAGCAAACTCTGCCATATAGTAACAAGCTTGTGCAATCAAATTATAAAGCAAGTACTTTATTTGGAAGTCTCATCTCTGTAGAAGAATTTAGAAATTTAATTATATATTTTTAAGAAAATAAATAGTATATTGGAACTGCCTTTTGTTCAATCCATTATTGTCTGGACAAAACAATATAGGAGGAATTCTACCTGATAACTTACACAAAAAATGTTTTACAAGGTACCAACAACCCTATGTCATTGAAGATGACAGAAACTAAAAGTTTGGGAGACTTTTAAGACAACAACAGCAAAAATCATAGGCTTTTTTTCTCCACTCTTTTCCAAAAGGCAATGGTGAATACAAGAGGAAGAAGAATAAGTGGATGATATAAATAAAAATAAGATAAATAAATTTATTCATTTTGAATAGTAAAAATAAACGTTGTTGGTTTTTTTTTCTATTTAAGAAGCCTATATAGGTTAACATCTTACTTTCACTCTCTAGGAAGTAATGCCTTTCAGTAGTTTCAATTTTGTCTGGTAGTGATAACACAATATCAAGGAATTTTTTAGTATAGTCTTACTTTGAAGGTAAGGGGAAAAACAAACAAAAAAAATTCATTTTGTTCTGATGATTGGACTGTACTTGTAGGAAGCTTGAAATTATAATTGCATATTTGCTTCTTTTTCTTACAATTATAACCGTTGCATTATAGAATAATAAACCCACTCTCTGACCAAAAAAAAAAAAAAAAAAGTTAAGTCTTGTTAATTCCTTCATGCAGTTACATTTTCATAATCATGACAACTAGCTGCCCACATGGAAAACTCATCTCAACAGACACTATTTGAATAATCAGGTATGAACTAGTAACTCTGATCCACTTCAGACTAATATATTTATGTCTCTATCTGCAATCTTACTGCAAGAAAAAAGAAGGAAAATATCAAAGGTTTTCCAGACATTCTTGATTTTTCTATCACTATTTTTTTTTCTAGTTTTAAATTTAAATGTTTTTTGCTTTTTAAGAAGCCTTTTATACAAGTCACCAATTAAATTTCACATTAACTTCTGGGGAACTAAGCTTCCATTTAAAAGAATCCGTATGCAGAAGATTTATTTATTTTTTTCAGCCTAAGTAGGCTTAAGATCTGAATTCTTCAGAGAAACAAGAGTGAATAATAAGCAGATTTCCAGTACAGCATCAGTTTGCTTTAGCTCAGTATTGATTTCAGTCTATTATACTGCTCCTCAGCAGTAAGCCTACCTTATTTCTAAAGCATTAATGACAGGCAGCTTTACCTGCATTATTTCTTTATCTTACAAACATGAAGATTTTCTAAGATGTTTCTTCAAGCAGAACAGGGACTGATGTAGAATGATAGAAGAATAGTTATGGCAGTTTGGCCTGATGCGTTTAGACTTCCAGTTAGGATATAGGAGCTCATTGCTATCATTAATTAAAATTCTAATGTTTTGTAAATAATTTGGCTAAATGTACAGATGGAAGTCTTTGCAACCTAACCAAAATATTACCTTTGGCTAGCAAATATTTCAAAGTCTAGTGTTACAAAATGCTACCAAACACATGATTTTTGTGTGTGTGTGTGTGGTTTTTGTTTATAATCTCAGAACATTTGCAGTATTTTCCCGTTTCTATTCCCTATTTAAAGAATTAATGGATCAAAACATATCAAAAAGGTTAGTGTAAATTGGGAAAAGACTTTCCTAACTAGGAAAAATAGTAATCAAGTTTCTGAGAATTTTCTGATGACATATACTGAGTATACAAAGTACAGTTTTTTCTGCTATGAATGATGTAAATCATACAGTGGTCTTTTTTCTCCCTCCTCTCTCCCCCCTCCCCAGCTGCCCCATTTCCTCTATATGTGAATCACTCAGACGAAAAAGCTAAACAAAGCCTTTGACAATCTTAGAGAGATGCATGCATAAGGAAAGAAAGATGATAAAGTAATAGTAGAAAAAAATAAAGTCTTATGTTTCCTGATCCATTTTGTCAAATATCATTTGGTTAATCCAAAATACTCAGATAATGATAAACTTTGTAGTTCAAGGAGTTTATTTTGTATCATGGTATTTCAATAGATTTGGTTGGTTTTTTTGAATGAAAACTTATGATTCTTCTTCAGATTGTCTTGGTAGTAAGAGAGAATGAATACTCCAGTCATAAAAAGTCCAACCTGATTTTTATCTGAGTTACTTTTTTCTCAGTCAGAGCTCTAACAAAGGGGTTCTGACAATGATAATTCCTGTCTTTTTAATTATGACACTGTTCTATTTTATATAAAACAGGCCAAGTATGAAATTACAGCTACTTGTTTGAAGTATTCCATTAAGAACGTTGCGGGGGGGGGGGGGGGAAAAAAGGGGGGGCAAAATGGGGCATAAATAGAGCAGAAAGAGGGAAACCAATACCTGACCTATTTATGTTTAAGTGGTTTTT
>JANHGN010022007.1:42882-65840 GCA_024605025.1 Megaceryle maxima | reverse complement strand
CTTTTTATCAGAAATACTTCAGCTCTAACTTTCTAGGACTGCATTTGCCTTTTTCAAAGCCCAATCATAGTAATTCACACTTGTTCTTTGATGAAATACTAAATCTAGCCTTTCATCTCTGTTTCTTCCATGTGAAGAATTCTCACTCTACACTAAACATTCTTGTTCACTCTTAATTAACAGTCTCCATTTATTCTCATTCCAGTTCTCTTTTTTCATGCCTCAAGAACTTTTCCTTTCTAGTATCAGTGCCACTCTTCCTACAGACTGGTAGGATCTCACAGGTGTGTTTCACCAGATAACTTCCTTGACAAAAATCTTAATTTCTGTGATAAAATAAGATGGGTCACAAAGCAAGATATTGAGACATCCTGTTAGTCATCTACCTATGCTTTGCTTTGAATACAACTATGTCTCCCTCTCCATTAGCCAGTTACACTGGTCTTATAGCCAGTTATACTGGTCTTATAACACAGCAGCTTGATAGTTACCATTTCTACAGCTCTTACTAATACCAACATTCTCCATTTCATACTCATGATTTCTCCTCTAGCATTATGATAAAACCTAAACTGATAACTGATAAAGGTGAGATCAGCTACATTTTCTTGATTTAGAAAAACCAAACCAAACCAAACCAACAAAACCACTGAACTGCAATTTTCTTCTCAGCTATTTAGGTAAAATGAATACCCACATGAAAATACACCCCCCTTCCCCAAAGCTTCAGCTTATCTGTAGTCTAACTGAATCCTAGACAACTTCAGGCTATATTTGACTATGATATTCTAAAGCATCTTCTGCTACTGCTTGTACCTACCACCCCAGCATTCAACTAGCATTAAGCTGTGCAGCACCCAGTTCTCAAAACCCACACAAGGTGTTTTCTGGTTATCTCACAATCAGAACCCAATCTCTAAAAAACAGTGAAAATTAATCACTGGTCTTAATACCACCTAACCAGGGAAATGATGACACTCCTCTTAACCCATCAGTCAAACACTTAAAGTACTTACTCATTTCTCCCAGGATATTTATGCACATGAATGGTGATTATGGTTGCTTTTTTCCTTTGAGGAAAACTGTATTAGGCTGGGAGGAGGAAGGGGCCACAGCAAATACCTGTCATCTCAGTAATGGCAGTACCCACTGAGAGTTTTGACCTCTCAGTTCATCTTGTTGAAGCTCTTCCAGCATCTTTAACAAACGAATCAATAGTAATCATAATCTAAGCAAGAGATAGGCCATGACTTCACCGTAATTCTTCACTGGGCACATCATTTGCTTCTATGACCCCTGATTTTGCACAGTATTCTTTTCCTTTCTGATGTTTCCCTAGGTATGGCCAAAGAAGGTATTCTCATACAGGTATTAAAACATGTTAAAATAATCTATAAAATACTGTGTGGAAATCCAGACCACTGGTGCCATTCTAACAGATTACACAGAGTCATTGAACAGGAAACTAGAAATTTATTTTGCTCTTATTTCAGAATTTTCATTGGGCTTAACCACCTGCCAAGAATGTCCCAGACTATGATTTATTTATTTATTTTTCTTGTTCAAACAGCAGTATATCAAATCTTTGATGTCAATGATGTGACAATAATATTTGTCTTTTAAATTATTAATCTTAAAATAAGAAGTAACTTATTGAGTATTGTTATAAATTTTCTCGTATTTTATACTCAAAGTTTTGCATCTGTCTTTTTCCTATTTCCCAGGTAACAATTCGAAAAGTGGAAACTGAGAAGGAAAATAGTTTTAAGAAATTAGCTAGAAAAAATAGAATATTTCTGAATTCTGAAACAACTAGAGCAAAATCAACACTTTCTGGATGACACTTTTGCCATTTTCTAGTTTTATGTGTCAAAGAAATAAACAAAACAGAAGCAGTTTTGAAGGCTAGCTGCTTCGTTTTTCTGCAGAGCTGTTTTTTGAAGAAAACATATTTTAATCTATCAGGCTGGTTCCTTTGCCAAGCATTTGTCAAACAATTCAAACTAATGAATGAAAGCATATTACATGGGTCTGGTGTAATGATACAACTACAGGAAAAGTCCAACGTAGTTTTAAACAATGTGTTATGATTGTAATTGCATTTATCTTTAAGAACGTCTCATTCACAAAGGGCAAGTCATATTTCATCAAACTGATAAACTTCTTGATTGTCCTGGTTCGAGTTAAAACAGAACTGATTCTGTTCAGTGATTTGACTTTTCAGCTCAGCTCTTCTAACCAACTGCACTGTCTGCAGTCAGCAGCCTGGTTTCCCAGGCAGTGTCTGCTGCTGGCACTGATAACACCCCATGGGCAGAGTTACTGCCAAGGGTTGGTGTGCAGACCAAGGCCACTGCTGGATCTTCTGTACCACATTGGGGGGTGCAGGAAAGGGAAAGGCTGCACCTGCAGGGAAAAGCAGACAGGATAGGTGACCCCAAACTGACCAACGAGGGATTCCAGCCCATATACATCATATTGGGTATAAAGCAGAGGGATCTGGAGGGCCTAGAGGTTGCTAGTCTGTTTGTTAGCTTGTTAGCTTGCTTGCTGCTCTCTCTCTCTGGGGTCTCCTGGGCTCTTCTCCCCTCTTGGGCAGCTTTGCCAGCTTTGCTCAGCTTGGCTCAGGTCCTCTTTTGGTTCCTTCCTCGGAGCATCCAGGAGGACTCTGTCTGTTCTGCCTTCGATCCCAATCAGTGTGTTCCTGAACCTGGTACCAGGATCCAGCTCCTGAACACAGCTCCCGTCTGCTGCGGGGCCCAGGCTGGGACTGCCCCAGTGCCTGCTCCACATCAGTGGTGACAGTGATGTGATTACCAGCATTGGGGTTGGGTTCAGTACTGGTTTTGTGCATATTTGTACATATTCCATTTTTATTATTATTATTGCTATTTTAATTCAAGCTGTTGTAGTTTCCTTTTCTAATCACTAAGTCCCTCTCCCTTATTTCCTTTCTGTTCCCCGTTGGGGAGGGAAGGGGGTTAACAGTGTCTGTTATTGGTCTAAGGGGCTGCCCTGACCCTAAACCTTGACAACATGATTACCTTATGCCCTGTCTGTTCGTCCTTTGTAAGTAATTTGTACAAGAAAAAAAAAAAAAAGGTATTATTAAACTTTTGACTGTTTCTTATCATCAGCAAAACATGTAAAGAAAAAAATGGTCATTTGTCATTTTCAGCAGCTTCAAATAACACAAAATGGATTTTTTTTCTTCAAATTACTATAGAGTGGCTCATGTTGGAAGAGATCCAAGATGTTGTCATTAAAGCTCTCTATTATTTCTTAAGAAGATGCTATCAAGACCCTATTTTTCTTACCAATATCAAAATACTAATAGTACAACAGATTACAGATTACATTCTTAAAATTACCATTCTTTTATTGCTATGGAGCTGCTTTAGGTGGTTATTGTATCTTTACTATAGGATTATGTTTAGGAAAAGAATTGGATGATGATATCAGGTTACTATTTGCTAAGCCAGGAGGTTTCTCCCTGTCCTGTCTTTTTCTGGTTCTAATACTCTGATCCAACAAGACATTTCTCTACTGAACAGAGGCTTGGAATCTCTTCCTCAAGCAGCTCAGTTTCTTACACAAGTAAGCCCTGAGATACTGCTTATGTCTTTATAAAGTCACATAGTACTGAAGCTGAAATTAGGACTATCTAGCACTAAACCAGAATCTAGGAATGTCACTCTCTCTGCTGTTCCCTAATACATGGTAAGCATTAAGAATAATGCCACTGCTGTAAATGACAGTGGATCAGACAAAGCTTTTATATACTTCACCTGCTTACTATTCCAGGCTTTGTTTGAAATGCCTGGTGCTTAACATAATTCTACCATGCAGGCCTGTGCCACACTGTAAAGGGAGTATCATGATGGCTGCACAGATGTTACTGAAACCCCTGCAAAACCCAGGTCTTTACCACAGAGACAAATCCTCCATAATGGATTCTGTGTATAATAAATACAGATTTAAAGATGAATATCTAAAATCACTTAGGGTGATAAGGCTATTTTTCATCATCTGCATGTTGTAAAGGGAGAAATCTGGGAGACATATGCCTTTAAACTACAGAGGGAAAACTGTTAAATTCCTGTGTAAGCAGACTATATACATGGTTTGTTTGCTCTTATAAATATTTTTAACACCTGAACATCTTTGATGGGCTAGACAATGGCAGTCACTGGCTAAGCCTATTTATGACACAAACAAGGAGACAGTGGATGCCATTTGATTTTTCTATCTTCCTGTGTTATACTTAACATTGAAGTATTTGGTCATCTAGGCATTATGAAAATTAAGTATGAGAAAAGTTAGAAAATTTGAAAATCCCATTCTTCTGGAAATGTTGACATTTTTATTGTGACTGTAAGCAATTAATGAAGTAATTATATTGGTAATTGGAATAGAAATTTATTTTTTTTTCCTATTGCGATAGAACAATTAAAATATTACTTGAAAATTATTTTATTTTAGGAACATGATGTCAATAATAGCATATGTCAAAACATGTCAGAAAATAATATGTTGTGACAGAAAGTGTCACATTCTATTTCATTATAGTACTTTGACTAGATATAATGTGCTAGGTTGATGTGGTTTAACCATTACTGTACATCAAATTAATATAAAAGTTGACATGTTTTAACTTCATTGGAATAAAAATGTTTCATGAGATTGAAATAAAATATATAAGCAGTAGAAGAACATGTTACTCCTGTTATTTCTCATACATAAAAAAATAACATACTCTGGCTAGAACCTTTCTTTTAATCAAATCATCATTTTCTACCAAACAGGTCTTACAGCAAATCTTTCTCTGGCAAGAGTAATATACATGGGAAGCCCTATATGTTAAGGATTCTCATCTCCTGTGACTTTTATTCACACAATACACCTTTACAGCATCTAATGATCTGTCTCAGTGTTCTACCTTACCTTCTTGTTGGTGGATGTTTTTCCTTTTATCACGATGTTGGGATAGCTAGGTCAGACATCTGAGCTTTACATTTTGTTTGTGGTCATTCTGATGTCTGTCACAGTGAATTTCTTAGTCACAAGCCAGCTGCTGAGAGAACTGTCTGCAATGCTTGTGGGTCTTACTTTGATGTCTGACATTTCCAGTTCCCCAGAGGAATACAATTGTCATGGGAAGTGGTGATCGGGGAGACTGAGACCATCCTTTATGTCACAAAGGCCAGTCACATGCTGACCTTTCAAGATCAGGACTGAAACACTGAGCTTCAGATCATATTCAGCTGAGAGCCAGTACTGAAAGCAGAGAAGGGAGTGATGCACTTTTGATTGTCAGGGTTGCCAAGCAGTTACAGGTTGTAGCATTCTGGAAATCATGGAGATTTGGAAAGAGAAGGTGAAGAAAGAATAGAGATGGACCTGAAACATGATTTTATTCTAGCTGTATAGTCAGGGTGTCCTGAGGGTTGGAGGTTCCCTCAGGGTGGTGACCAGGATCCACAGTGGTGGCCCATAGGGGCCAGCCAATTTTCACCAGCCAGGCCAGTCCCACTACAGGTCATTAGCAGGAAAGATGGGGACACTGAGCAGCCCCAGGCATCAGGGATTGGCTGAAGCTGGGCTGGGATGTGGGCCCACAGGTAAGCCCAGCTCAGCAGGGCCTGTGTCTGGGCAGGGCAGGGCTGTGTGGAGCTGCAGACCAGCCCTTGTGCATCATCTCTGGGACAGGGACTAATGGCTCTGGGTGGCTTGGAATGAGGTCCTGGTCCATGGGCATGGTGGGGGAAGTCACAGACAGAGCTGGACAGTAACAGTCAGGACCATAACAGTACAGTACTGTGATCTTCTCTAACTGCAGATGCCTGTATTATTTATTGCAAAGATGGAATCCCATCTTTATCAGCTGACTATTGGATGAGAAACTGGAGCTTTCAGTCAATTGAAAAACTTTTTATTTTCTTTGAAAACTGACCTGTGTGAGTGACTTTGACAAATATCAGTGAGAATGTAAAGGTGGCATTCATTAGTACCTTCTAGATGCCCTCAACAGAGTTACAAATACTCTAAGCAAAGTCCTAAGTTGAGCAAAACCCACACATACATTCTTCTTACAATTTTAATTGAAACAGAATTTAAGGCAACGCATGAGACAGCTACAGACTGCACCATGTGGCCCTGTGAATCACGTGTGGTCCAAAGATCACCCTCTGGAGCTCACTGCTTCAAAAAAGAAGGTGGTAGTCTAATGAAATAATAGTTCCCAGGATGTGCAAAAGATGTCAATAAAGACATACAAGAACTGGGTTTGTTTCTAGTAGTTTTTTTTCTAATAGTTTGATTTAAATATGAGGCTATATCCAGGAGCCTTTCATATGATCTTACTCTGTTACAAAATGAAATTTTGATTTCCAAGAAGCCAGCCTAAACTGGTTTCTAATTTCATTTGATGGGAAGTAATACACAAATTCATGTACAGTGAAAGCAAAGCTATCTCTGCTTATTTACAGCAAGGGTAATTGGGCTTCATGCAGAGTAAGACTAGGGAGGCTGGCAAGTTCTTCACAATAGCACTACACAGGAGACAGGCTTTTACATGTTGGATGCAGAATAGCTGTTATCTCTGTGGAAACAAATATATGCTATATTCTTGTATAAATAGAAGCTCTGGAAATTAAAAGGGAATATTGATCTATTTTAAACTTTCAAAATTAAGTTGACTTTAATAGCAATGACTTCAGTGTTACATGGGAAAAAATTACTTTGAACAAGGCTTGAATACCACTGTTGTCAATAATTTATGTTTCATAACAGAAATATACTTCTATATTTAATGCTAAGAATAAATATAGAATCTTTAAAAAGAAAAAAAGAACAAAACTGAGGAGTGAATGGTGCACACTGTTAATATGATACAAAGAAAATTAGACCCCTGGGAACTATTTTTCAACCCTAAAAATACCAAAAAGATGGTATGATATAAGGGTTGTAAAAGCAAAATAAATCTAAGAGCTTTGAACTGGCTTCCTAGTGTACAAGAATATAAATTGCTGCTGCTTCTTGAGTTGACATTTATTTACCATTTTGCACTATGAGAAAGCCTCAAGATTAGAACAGAGAAAATTAAATTATGTTCCTGTTCCTTTGGCTACTGGGAGGATTGTGTTTTAGAGATAGCTTTAAAGGGACGTGGCCACTGGTAAAGGCCAGTACCTCACTAAATGTAGTTTATTCTTAAATGAACTGCCATGGAATCACTCAGAACTAAAGAAACCAACCAACTTTATTCCCTACTAAATAATCATTTATTTTTGAAGAACATTTAGAAATGTCAATAGTATGTAGATAATATCATTTTGGGGGCTGATAAGAAATTTCATTTTAAAATGCAAAGTCCAGCTGAGGATGCAGCTAAGAAATACAGCAGTTCCATATCTGAAGTAGCACTGTTTTAAATTAAGTGAGCTTTTCCACAAATAGCGTTTTAATGAAGCAAAATTAATTTACTGCGGGCTGGGTAGACCGAGTTTCCTGGATACCAAGATTCATTGCAACTGTTTATAATATTAATAGTTTTAAATTTCTTTTATTAATAATGCTTTAGGTAAATTTTCTATTTAGTATTTAAGTAAGTATTCTGACCAAGGAAATATCTTGTCTCTCAGTGAAAATCAGGGGGATGAGATTGTAATAAAATGTATACAGTTATTAAATAGGGGTTGCTGCATGGCTTTGATTTTTTTTTCTAATCATTTAGGTATTAAAACATTTATACCCACATTTCTGTCAGGCCTGTGAGAAACAACAACTTCATAGTTGTTTAACTGACAGTGATTGATTAAAAATACACTGTTTACTCTTATCCCGATACAAAATGTATTTTCCTTCTTACAAGTCTTGCTGAATTTATTAATAGATTCTGGTTTTTCTTTTCTGTCAAGTAAATTGCCCTGAGAGAAGACAGGGTGTGAGTGGAATATGTGAAAATTACCAAATAAAGCATGGAGGTGGAAAATATTAATTATGAGAACTGACATGTCACAGAACTAGTATGAAAAATTAATAATACAAAAAAGCTGTGCAATATGAAGTAATCTGAATGTTTTTAACAGCAATCATTGCCATAAAATTCTAATTTCTAATAATCATATCAGGAAGATTTAGAAAAAAAGGTCACTTAACTGGGAACTGTAGCAATTTATTTCATCCACTACGCTACCACGTGTGGAAAACTGTGGTAATTCTGGACTGGGAAGACCGGTTTACCACCAGGAAGTGTGGTGCTTTAATTTTGTAGCTGACTTTTCTGGGAAAGGCCAACCACCCAGCAACTGCAGCTCCTTCTTCCTCACTTGTACACAAGGACTCACCTTACCTTGCTGGCATGCTGGGACTGACACTGTTGCTGAGTCTCAGATGGCTGACTGAAAGAAAAACTTTTTCAGTGCCTCTCCCGGACATCCTGTGGAAGGGTGCTTGCATTCACACAGAGATTCATGGAAATCACGGGATTTTTCTACAAGTCCAGATCTGTTTCTACGTAAAAGTTTCCAAAACCATCTTTAATGTGAAGAGCATGACTTAGACATCTCTGTAACACATCTTAGTTTTGCAATGTACTAGGCAAGAGCACAATCGACGTTTTATTGCATATGTATCAGAAAACATCTCATTTTGTGCTTTACATTTCTGCCATACATGGCACTTATTTAATAGGAGGTATAAAGCATAAAGCAAGGACATTTTGAACAGATGTCTCATTTTGTTGATTGCTGTGGAGGGTTTCTCAGATACAGTAGCTACTTTAGTATCTCCGGAAGAGCAATTATTTTTGAGCTGCAGTCATTCAAATGGGGCTGTAGTGCTAGATCACACAGGCAGTTTAGGAACAGCAAGAAAAATTGCTATGTCTGGAACAAACTAAACGACCCTTCAGCTTGGAATCATGTCTTTGGTAGGAGCCATCTCTAGAAAAAGATGATAAGGAAAGGCTTCATATAGAGTGGTACTTGCCTTGATAAACGCCCTCACTTTGTAGAAGCTGTAGTGCAGGTATTTCCTGAGGTGAAAGCTCTTGCTGCATCCTTTGTATGAGTCCTCAGCACACTTTTCATCCATGATTTGTGTAACTGTCTTTGTAAGCATTTATACTTTTGACATCCACAGCATCTCATGGCAATGAGTTCCTCAGTTTATGAATTGTCTGGAGAAATATGATTCCTTTCTTCATTTCAAAGCTTCAGCTTATTTAACAGGAGGGTATAAAACATAACCAGGGATCAATATAGCAGAAACACAGGGCCATAATGGAATCTTCTAAACACAACTGAGTAAAAATGAGGTCGAAAAATGATCAAGTGATTCTTTTCATTATAAATCATCTATTCTTTCCTAAATTAACATCCTTAAGAAAAACAGGATCTGAAAATAAATTGAAGTAAGCTAAACACAAATGTATACCAAGTAAAATCTCTTCCATGAGTGACTCTATTGACCTCTCAGCTAAGTTAATAGCAAAAATCTGATAACAGGCAGCCCAGAAGTCTAAAACATTATTTGTACTGATACAGTCCAACCTTACTAGTAGTTGTAGCAGCAGAGAAATTTCAGTGAGTTTTCAGCAGATCTATAGATAATTGAGCTCTTTTCATTAGCTTATTGTAAGAGGCAAATGCTAATTAATCAAGACTACAAACCACATTTCTCATCAAACTTTTACCAAGCAAAGGTTTGTGGTAGAGTACATAAGTGTTCCCTCTGGTGTACTTGAGTATGAACTCCAAGACTGCCTGAACATATGAACTAGGACTCCGGGCTGTTAAACCTCAAGACTTCTTTCTTGTAAGAAGTAATGAGGATGCAACAACACTCAATCCAGCAATATTTTTGCATCAAGAGAGATATTAAGTAACATGGGCATTCCATCCTGTGTTTAGTTCCATCCTGTATTTAGTTCCATCCTGTGTTTAGTTCATTTATAATGAACACTTGTCAAATACTGAAGCTTTTCTTATGGCAGTGAGAAAATTTCCTCTTTCACTTGGGAGCAGGGAGTATCAAATAGAATCTGTAAACTTGCTTTTTCTGAGAGGTTAGCTTATGCCATTTATTTGCAGATTTGCCTCTGAACAAGAAATTTTATAGTGGTCGATCCTTGTAAAGTTGGAAATCTGGAGCAGTTCTTGTACTAAATACCATGAGCTATTTAATTTGTCAGAAAATTAATTAGGCTTAACTGGTCAAAAACTGAAAAATGTGAAAGGAAAATGAACAGTAGGGGCTATGAATGTGAGCCTCTCCTCTTCCAAATGTTTTCTATCCCCTATAGTTTAGATAGACAGATAGAATTTTGTTCATTCATTCTCTTTATTCACATAAACCATTGGTCAAAACAGAACATCTGTTCTGTGTTTCAGAACATCTCATTCATTTTAACTGAGCCAAATCCTCTGTCTGTTTTTGTACTATGTGATTTGTGCTTAATTAGGATATTAGAAATCAGTCTGTTGGATATTTTTTTTTCCCGGTATGATAAATTAACAGAAAACAGGAGGATATCTTCAGCTTTTTTTATCATCATGGAGAAGTATTAAAATAAACAGCTACTGTATCCTACCAAAAATTTATGAAAGTTTTGTTCTTTGCAGCTAATGGCTGGTAGCATTAAGAAATCAAAATAGTCCATGGCTAAAAGTAAAGATATCAAAGATATTCATACACTTTCAAGGATGAAGGGATGATATTGCCTTTTTGGTTTGTTTCTAATTTACTTGTAGAGGAAAGGCCTGAACATATAAGCAAGATAAAGAACTAAGCGGAGGGACCATTTAATTTCCCACACTGGATTAATTTAATTTCTTACTCTGTTAATGAAAGTATGCTTGCTGTTTTTATACTGGCCTGTATTGTCTTCACCTACATGTATATTGTCTTCACCTACATGTTTTGATTAAGGGCTTCAATGCTGATGAGCTTATACTGATCTGATTACACTCAGAACATGCCAAGAGTTAGGGGGAGAGAAGAGAGCTGGACATGTTTCTCAAAATACCAAAAAAAAAAACCAAACCAGTACTGCCATCTTCAAATTCCCTCTACATTGCAGATTTTCAAAGATACAGGTGTGTGCTGTGGTATGGTTTTAGGATCTAGTATTTGATATAAAAGTGCCCTCACTACTCACTAGCAGAGCTGGGAACTTAAACACTGAGCCATAACCATGACCCTTCCCAGAAAGGAATTAATTTTTTGTTCTTGCTGTTGTATTTATTTGAAACAAGAAATGAAAAAGACCTAGGATAAATATAAAAAATAATAGAACAGGTGAAGAAAAAGCTCAAGACCTAACAAGTTCAAGATACAGAAAATTGTCTTTAAAAAGGAATTCCAAAGCTTTACAATGATCCTAGAGAAATACATATTTCTGTAGGTAATTTTAAAAAGGAACTTGTTGTAATGTACTCGGTCTCTGTTAAGAAACTGGAAAGTAAGAAGGCTATATTTGTCATCAAAGGCTTTATTCTAACATTTGCTTTTCACAAGTTACATAGTAAGAAGAGTGCATGCTTATTGTCTAAAGCCAAGAACTGCTTCCCTTCATGTTTTATTCAAGTTGGATATGTTTAGAAAACTGGGAACGCAGATAAAATTGCTCCCAGCACTTAGGAGATTTTGAAGCCTGCAAAAAGGATTTAGAGTCTACAATGGGACTTTTACAGTGTGTAAGTCAAGAAAGTCCAAAATTGCTGGACTTAAAACCACCCTTTGCCTATCTATAGACGCATACAGGAATTCCAAAGTTCCATGCATTGCTAACTTTGTGACATCTGGAATGTCTAAGAGTAAGTTTCTGAGCAAATCAGAAGTAATTGCAGCTTGACAACACTAAGTAACTTGGTATTCAGCTAATGATCAACTCCATGTAAGATGTAAGGTGTTCTCTGGCTTATGTGGCCAAAAAGAATCACTCTGATAAGTATAGTCAAAACACATCAGGCTTTGTTAAAAATACAGTAATAAGTTCTGTTTTCCTTCAAAACATGGCAGTAGAAGTATTGGTGGTGCTAACGCCACCCTTTGACTACCACCAGATACTGAGATGATAGGTGATGAGGAATATACCTCAGGATTTGAGAAACCTGCATTTAATTGTCCTTTCCTTTCTTATAGCAGAATCAACTATCTGAACTCTCTGTTAGGGAAAGAGAAGAGGACGTCTTATTCCCGACCTTTTAAAGTTGGATTCCTTTCAAAAGGAAGGAAGGAAGGAAGGAAGGAAGGAAGGAAGGAAGGAAGGAAGGAAGGAAGGAAGGAAGGAAGGAAGGAAGGAAGGTTAAACAGAAAGAATGGCTCTAACTTAGAGGTTGCCTTCTAATTTCTATAATTTTTTACATTTTCCATCCACTTGGTAAGTGTATGTTCCATAAAAAAATGGAAGTCAGGGTTTGTCCTTCTATGATGATTATCCTAAGTGCTTAGATACAATTACTTCTTGTATGTCCTCTCCTTTCTGAACCTATTAGTATTCTCCAGACAATGAATTTGTAGGACATAGATCTCCTAGCTTCTTGAGGTAATAAATCATGATAGCTTCAACATTCTCCTGAAAATTGGAGGTTTAGCTGTTTAAGAAGTGTTGTGGTTTTTTTCTTTTTTTTTTTTTTTTTTTCTTTTTGTGGTGTTTTCCATTTGTCTGTTTGTCTTTTTAACTTGCTCAGAAAAAGGTATAGGTAAAGTTATTAGAAAACAGTGAAAATGTCTTTGTGCATGAGTAGAAAAGACATCTCCTTTATAGTTTTTAGGAGAATAAGTGAGCTCACTCTCCAGGCTTCAGAGAATAATTGAAGACAGTGGGGGAGAAATCAAGCTACAAATAATCTTGCTTTTTTAAGATTAAAAAAAAAAAAAGTTCTCAAGGAAATAAGTATCTCATATTGGGTTTTCTGGGTTTGGTTTTTTTTTTTTTTTTTTTTTTTGTGTGTGTTTGTTTGGGGTTTTTTTAAAGTTTATTGTGAGGGTGGTCAAACACAGGAACAGATTGCACAGAGACCTGTGGACTGTCCATCTGCAGAGATATTCAAAACCTCATTGGTCTCTGTCCTGGGCAACCTGCTTTATCTTCCCCTGCTTGAGCACGAGTGTTGGACTGTATGACTTTGGGAGGTCCCTGACAATCAAAATAATTCCATGCCTAGTAAGGAGGCTTAAGCCCCAGAAAATCATCCCATTTCTACCATTTCGTGCATTTATGTAACTCTTGCCAGCCTAGGTTTTTTGAGTCTAGTATGATGTGCCTGTAACCCCCTATGAATGGTAGGAGAAATTTGTATACTTTATTCATGGATGTGGAACCATCTACAACATCCACATACCTAGATTTTATGAGATTATAAGTTTGAGTGAACATTGTCTTTTTTTGGGGTATTCTCTAACACATAAATAGAAAGCAGGTTCTCAGATGACAATTTCTGATTAAAGCAAAAAAGACAGTCACTACAGTATTCCAAGAATATAATTGATAGTAATTAACTGGAAGTGACACAAAACCCCAGTATAATTAGTTATCCAACATGTGAGTTTAAATTTAATCTTAAACTCCTAAATTAAAATTAAATTCTTCAGTTGAAGAATAAGGCTCATGTTCTTCAGTTATTGTCATGAGTTCTCTCAGCTTGTGACCTGAGAGACTTACTAGTCCAACTTGACTAAACTGAATTCAATATAAATTTTATTTTTAGGACATAAGGGATCTTACGCAGTCATTTTCTTTTCCAAGATCTCCTAGTGGTTTAACAGAGATCAAATATGGAGCAAAGTAGGCTTATGAAACTTTATTTTTATAACAGCTATTTACAGTTGAGACGAGAGAATGAGGTGACTTGCAGTTTAAGAATAGTGTGGAGGCCTTGTTACTATAACTCCACATTATACTTTATACCTGTCAGCTTCTCAGGAAAATATGATTCCTATAGAATGTCTAAAAGCATACTGTTGGGCAGAAAAATGTTTGCCATCATATTTTTCTCAACAAAAAAGGACATTTCCCACGGCAGATGTTTGCCTCAGCAACTTTTCCTTAAAAGAAGCTAATATATTGAAAATGCTTTTCAAAGCTTTATTAAATTCTAAATCCACTAAAATTGGCTTTATAAAGGACTGATAAGGATCATGCTGCTGAATGAAGTTAAGCTAGGGGGTGGAGAGGAAAACTGTGTAGAAGAAACATATGTAGAAAAGGGAGGGATGAAAATATCCTCGTGTCTGAATTCTCTGGGATAGAGGAATGGGTGCTCATTAGAAATAGCTACAAGAGCACAGGTAGAAATATTACATGACACAGATATAGCCGCTCAACTTGGTACCTTTCCCCATTCATTTCAGGACTGCATCTGCCTCTGTTCTTGATACTTTCAAATTCTTTTAGCCCAGCACAGAAAAAGAGTTAGAAGGAAGAAAAAAACAAACCAAAACAAACAAACAAGCACAAAAAAACTCTCAAACCAATCAACCAACAACCACAAAAACAAACAAACAAACAAAACAAAACAACCCAAAGAAAAAGAAAGTAGGGAAAGAACACATTTATGGAGGAAAAAAAAAATCAAGAAAGAATTTAGACTAAGAAGTGGGCCAAATGGCAACATTAATGACCTTGCTGAGGAAAAGGAAGAAATAGAGGAAATATTTATCTGAGAAAATGAAGAATCAGATAGGAGGGCTATGAAGAGAAGTTAGAAATACACAGATAAGAAGGGAGGCAGGAGGAAAAAAATATCAGTTCTGAGAGAGGATTAAAAAGCAGGAAAATGTAAAAGTGGTGGCATATTCACTAGTCAGGTGAAGAGCATTTCTGTATCTTCAGTGAAACTTCTGGGAAAGCTCAGATTTCTGAATCTGAGGAAAAACAAAAAGGATTTTCAATATGTTCTTCACAGGACCATGGATACTTGAAATAGGAAATAATGGGAAAACCGGGAAAAGACAACCTATAAGGAGTTATTTGGATTCTGATGTTGAGTGTATGGAAGAATTAATTATTACATCCTTGGTGGTTGTATACTACAAGATTTTAAAAAATATATTCGGGTTTCCATTATGCCTCCTTTTTAAAGTCACTTGAACCCCATTTGGTTTTGCTGTATTTAAATAAAGGTGGTTGAAGATATCTGTAAATCATTCTGTTTCTTTATTGATCAGGTAGAAAGAGTAGGAGCACCACCCAAAATAACTGGCATATAGCAAAGCTTTAACAGAGGTGGATCAGAGAACTCCAATAGGTTTTCCCAAGAGGTATTAATAAAGGCAAGAGTGGAAAGACCAGTTCAAACGGAATTGTGTTTGTATAAGCCTTGTCCATTCGTGGGAAAGAAGGCCAAACAAGACCAAAGGAACAGAGAGAAGGTAGTAAGGAAGCACAAGAGGTGTGAATTTGTATGAAGAGCTTTGTCTCCTCCCACTTTCCTGCTACTACAGTTAATCAGAGTAGCTCTGTTATGGAGCTGAATATCTATTTGCTGCTTAGATTAGGGCAGTACCTACTTCTGTAGGTATTCTGTATTCAAGGAAACAGAATTTTCTGTATTACTTGTAAGTAAAGAAAATTTGATCAAAATAATTTTAGAATAATAGAATTGTTCTAGGTGGAAGAGACCTTTAAGATAATCAAGTCCAACCATTAATCCAGCACTGCCAGGTCACCACTAAGCTATGTCCCTAAGTGCCATCAAAAGAAGTGGCAATTATCACTATGGAAACAACCAGAGAGTTCCAATCTTCAGGAAATCCTTTGAGTCAAAAGAAGACATACTATTTCAAAATACCCAGACTTTCCTTTTTAGAATTTTATTAAGTTGTTTGGCCATTGCTTTTAAAATAATTTTGTATTATTTTTTTAAAAAGAGGAAGAATGGAAAAAACTTCAACAATGCTGATATTTGGAAGTGTGCTTTCATTCCCTTCAATAGCACAAATAAACAGAGCAGTACTAGTTACTTTCTATTTAACTTGGCTTGAGACAGTGCCATAACTCTTGGTAATAACAGCAGCCTTTCATATTCTAAAAATAAGCATATCTTGATTTAACTACACACTGTAAGGAATTTAAAGACATCACTGCATCCCGTGGGTGTGTAGAATGTTGAATTACAAAGCTACAGTCCTGTGTTTGGAGGTATCTGAATTGCTTTGTAATTATTCTGTATACTTTCAGCTCTACTATTTACCAGTTCAGACCTCTCAAGCCTCTGTGTTCTTTTAAACTGTACAGTCTTCATCTCTATTAAGCACTCAGTACTCAGAAATATTTTGGAAGACATTTCATCAGCTAAAACATGAGGTGTGAAAGTCAGAAATAAATATACAAGCATATCCACACCTGCTACTAAAGTGTGGAGTGAGGTGAAAGGGTAAGTGCCAGAAGCTGATTCTAGGCTAAAGGTTGTCTCACCCATTTCATCTGAAGTCCAGTGACTGAGGAATCTCTACCTTTGTAGGTCCATAGGACAGAGCTTCTTCCAAAGTGAGTAGGATATGCTAATGGAGTCAGAGAGAAAATCATGTCCAGGAGTCTGCTGCTTGGAGTCTTGCTTCTTTTAGAGATTTCTTGCACAGAAATCGTTTGCTTGAGCTGTGAGTCTGAATTAACAGTTTGTCCCCATTGATATTTTGAGCACCAGCTATTTGAAAGCTACCCAAAGAACTCCATTAAAATCAAGATGCTGCTCCTTCATCAGCATTACAATTCTCACACCTTAGTCCTAAGCTTTTAAATTTAAACATTCTAGCTTTCTAATGGCACCAGTGAGAAAGTAAATCTTGCACCAGAAGCACTAATTCATCCATTCCTTGGATGGACCTCAACAACCTCCCTGGACAACTTGTTCCAGTGTTCTGCCACCCTCATGGTAAAGAGCTTCTTCCTTACATCCAACCTAAATCCACTGCTTTCTAATTTAAAACCATTGCCCCTCATCCTTGGTGTGTGTTCACCCAGGATCTTCACATACATCAACACCCTGAGCTTCTTTTCGTTTGTATTTTCCTGGTGGTTGGGGCAGCATAATAAAGAATCTTACCTGTCAGTGTTAGTGACTAATAGATCAGTTATGTTTTTATTATTACGACAATTGTGTTAATTTTCAACATTTAGTGATATTTGTAACAATGTATATTTAAGTTACCAACCTTTTTCTGTTAGGCCACTTCATAAATTTCCACAGGCCTATGGAAAAAATTGTGAAAGGAGGCATAAAGAAGTGCTAGGTTTTGAGTTTTAGTGAGGTTCTTATAACAGCAAGTTATGATTACCTCTTTAAAAGGAGAGGGACAGGAAGGAGAAAAGCTTTAAGGGAGCCTGCAAACAAAAAGAGTTGTCTTATCTAAGCCTTTCCCTTTCTCTACCGTATTTAATCTTAGTTTATTCCCTAAACTCCTAGCACAATTCATCCTTTTTCTGTATCGTGTACAATAATGATTATTATGCAAACATGATACTTTAAGCATAAATAACAAAATATATAAGCTTAAAACCAAGGGGTTCTCATGTTTAAAGACAGCATGATTTTTCTGTCACGTGCTAAGCACATCTAACATACTGTCTGTGAACACCTGAATATATAGAAATCTTAAAAAGTTTCCTTACAATTATCAAAAGAATCTGACATCTTATTTTGAATTTAAATATATTTTCTAATTTTTTTTAAAAAACCAAAATTCTGCGGAAAAATACTGCTCATGTTAACTGAAAAAAAGAATATAGTTATCTCAGACCGAAATCCTTTGAACATGACAATGGAAAGGTCTCTTAATTATCTACTGTTACTACTAATTAACAATTGTAAAATACTTCTCATCTTCAAAGCATACTATATTATGAGAGCCAATGTTTGGAAGCTTATGCTAGTCAAAGTGAGATTCCTAATAAGGCATATTTTTAATAATGAGTATAATTAAGCAGTAGTAGAAATTACTTCATGGTGTGGTGTATTGTCTGTCATTTGCAATCTTTCAAGCAACACTAGATGAGATTTAAAGAGATACATGTACACAGAAATTATGAGCTTGGTGCAGAAATTAGTGCATGATTTGTCTGCTGTAGAGAAGGTTAGAATAGATAATAACTTCTTCTGGGTTTAAGATATATAATCTGAAAATAACTGGGTGTTGTTTAATCTTAATACAGATACTCAGTATGAGTTGCTGAGCAGAAAGTCAAAGTCAGACAAGGACTGAATAAAATTCAAGTTAGAGTACTGTTTTCAGATTTTAAGATTCTACCATGTCATGGCTAAGGTAAATGCCTGAAAAATATTTTATTAAAGTTTTTTGTTCATTACAAAACTCTAATGCTTAATATGCTTGCCTATTAATTTGGAGTTATTTTATGTATTTCAATTTATTTTTCATAGAATCCTAGAAATATCTGGGTTGGAAGGGACCTCTAGAGGTCATCTAGTCCAACACCCCTGCTGAGATCAGGGACATCCTCAACTTGAGCAGGTTGCTCAGAGCCTCACCTTTGAGTGGGGCCTCAACAACCTCCCTGGACAACTTGTTCCAGTGTTCTGCCACCCTCATGGTAAAGAACTTCTTCCTTACATCCAACCTAAATCCACTGCTTTCTAATTTAAAACCATTGCCCCTCGTCCTTTCCCTCCAGGCCTTTGTAAACAGGCCCTCTCCAGGCTTTTTATCAGCTCCCTTCAGGTACTGGAAGGTGGCTGGTAGGTCTCCCAGAAGCCTTCTCTTCTTAAGGCTGAACGACCCCAGTTCTCTCAGCCTGTCCTCATAGCAGAGGTGTTCCAGCCCCCTGATCATCTTCATGTCCCTCTTCTGGAACCATCAGGTCCATGTCCTTCCTGTGCTGAGGACTCCAGAGCTGGATGCAGTGTTCCAGGTGAGGTCTGATCAGAGCAGAGTAGAATAGAGCAGTAGAATCCCCTCTCTCCATCTGCTGGCCACACTTCTTTTGATGCAGCCCGGAATGTGTTTGGCCTTCTGGACTACAAGCACACACTGGTTGCTCACATGCAGCTTCTTGTCTCCCAGCTCCCCCAAGTCCTTTTCTGCAGGGCTGCTCTCTATCACCTCCTCCCCCAGCCTGTATTGATAGTGGGGATTGTTCTGGCCCAGGTGCAGGACTCTGCACTTGCTCTTGTTGAACCTCATGAGGTTCACCTGGGCCCACCTCTCCAGCTTGTCTAGGTCCTTCTGGATGACATCCCTTCCCTCTGGTGTAAAGTCTCAACCCCCACAACTTATATATATATATAAGAAAGACAGTCCTTGTTGGTTCTAGTGAGTATGATAGATTAATTTTTAAGGACTTAATTATAGTGATTCAACAGATGGTCCAAATCCAGAATTTTTTTTTATCTACTAGATGAAGGAAAATGGGAAACAAGGGCATGAGGTTCCTAAATCCAGAATAAACAATTCCAAATACTTGGCACACAAAAAAACCTGATCAGCTCTTTGGAAAAAAAAATAAAAAATAAAAAATATTTCTGCTTTCAGAGACAAGAAGAATTTATACTGTTGACACAATTCATTTTCATATCATGATCTGTGATAAAAATGCTTTGTTTTCTCATTTTTCAGGGAAGACCATAAAACCACAGCAACAGAGCTTTAGCAATTATTCATTCCAGACACCTATAAAATATTATTTCTAGGTGTATAGATTCCTTTTTAGTTCTAAAAAGAAAAAGAAAAAAGATTTGTTCTCTACCTTGTCAGTGGTTTCCCACAAGAATTTATAGGTCAGGTCATCTACCAGCTAAAAGTAATTATACCTGACATTAGTGATATAGTATTCAAAGTTGTATAAATAACATTTCTAAAGGAAAGCAAATGATTCCCATAGGTATGAAAACAAACATTAAAATGTTTACAATGCCTATTGGAAAGAATGATGATAGGATAACATCCCTGCTCATGATATTGCAGTCATGTTTGCTTAGTATCCAATATAAGACTGATTTTTAAAGGTTTATCTTCTGACTGTTAAACTAAGATAAAACAGGGAAAGAAAGGCCTCAGACAAAAATACAAAAACAACAACAAAATATATTTTGCTTTGGACCTATGTGGAAAGAAGATGGGAAGAAGAAACAAAATTATATGGGACAATTCTGAGTTATAAAAAGAAAAGCACTTTACTTATTATGAAGCTGCTTCAATTAGTCATTTAGTCCCTAATGGCAAGTGGAAATTCCTAGCATCACTCAAAAAATTATTTTTGCTGTAACATATTCTTAAATGCAGTTATTTTATTTTCTTTTTTATAAGTTTTAAAAGCTTTAAGAAATTACTTGTTAGAAATGATGTTGTGCTTTACTCCAAGTGTAGGTATATTTTTAAGGGTAGGTTATTTTGTCTTTGTTTTGCTTCAGATAAATAACCACAAAAATGTCACCTGTATTCGCAGTAGGATTTGTTAATGGAGAAACACAGAGGAGTATATTGTGTTAGCTTAGGGACACTCATGATGATTTTAATTCAAATCTTTGCAGAACTACAGAACCGAAATTTTTCTGATGTAAAGTTTCTTTGAAGTCCAATGGATTGAAAATTCACCACAACCAGTGTTGAATTTTCCCCCTGCTTAACTGCACTCAGTGATAAAGAATTTACATTTTATTGCCATCTTGAAATTTATTTAGCCTTTGGATTTTGTTATTCCTTTACATGCTAGGCTAAAGAGCCCTCTATCATAATTTTTCTGTTCTCTAGTATTTCTAAACTTTGATCAAATAGTCCCTCTCTCTGTCCCATTAAATATATTTACATCTTAGAACCTCTTGCTACATAGCCAGCATGTTTGCAAATCCTCTGATCATTCATATGTGGCTATTCAAATAACATTTTTTCCCAGCTTATCAACATATTTCTACAATTGTCAGTATTAGATCTGGACTTAGTTTTTCAGAAAGCTCTAATTGGTGTTTTTCTGTTTATTCATCCAATATATTTTTTTTTCTCATTGATGAGTATATAGACCACTGAAAGAGTAGTTCTATTTCATCACTGGTTATGATACACTACTCTGTACCACTGCTTTTTTAAAACCTACCAGTGAGTTTTTACTCAGTGAAGTGTGACAACTTTTTAATCATAATGTTTCAAGTATGTTATCTTACATAAGTTTAAATAATTTAAATTTTTTAAAAATCATTACTTTTGACCCAAATGTTAAAAAGTATTAGAGTTTCATTAAAACTTTTTCTTAAATGTATCTCCACCAAGTTGTCTTCAACTTCCTGTGCTAGAAGACTTAATGGTATTAAATGTCATGTGAAAATGATTGTCCAGAGGACTTCTTGATCTCTTTTGTGACTGTAGAATGAATCTTATACTCGAGTCCCAGTAGCTGGAATTTAAACTGTATTTTGAATGATTGTTTTAATGGAAACTGACTTATTATTATCAGGCTAGTGAAATCAACTGTTTTTTTACAAAAGAGTATAGAAATGTTTTTAAACATACCTTTCTGATGTAATTAGACACCTCCAGCACTGAAGAAGTAAAGACTGAGGAAATACATGGCTAACTTTATTTATTTATTCTATATAAATTATGTTAAAAAAGGGTGACAAGTGTAGCTCAAGATGGAGAATGGAAACTATTCTGGCTTGTTACATGTTGGCATTATCAGTGAAACCAGTGGACTGTATGAAAATCTAGATCCTATTCAAAAAGCTATAGTGTAAGTAGTTAAGTCAGAGAAATTAATGGAAAATGTGGCAGAAACACTTTCCTTTTTGATCTATCTATGCAAAGCCCAGAAATAATTAAGCTTGGACTCAAGAAAACAAGGGGACTTCATACCTTAAAGCAAAAGTGCTTCATTTGTACCATATTTGATTTGATCAATGACAGGATTGATATACAGCCCAGTGTAACCTTAAGACTGGACATCCATGATGGCTGTGTAACAGGCAGCACTGGGAACCTTTTAAGAAGTACTTCCAAACCATTGCATTTATTTGTTACTAATCATGTCATAAGAGTAGACAGGATACATGGACACAATAGGTGGGGCTTGGTTGCACTGAAGACAATTATGTGTATGAAAATCTACTTAAAGCTGAATGAGTCCTTGAGGTGTCTACATTTTGCTCCCCTTTCAGGTGTGCTAAACAGTTTGCCCTTTGTCCAGATCTGAGTAGACTTGGAAAACCTAACCTTCCGACTTTATGACTTTTATGAGTCTTTATGACAATGTAGATGCTGTTATTGTGCCCTAAAGGAATAGATATAACAGCAACATGACCACAATCTAATAATAGAAAGCAGTAAAGAAAAAAAAAAAAAAAAGAAGAAAAGAGTAAGCATTGAAAAATGCCAGAGCAAATTAAAGAAATTCCATCTGTTTGAATGAGTACTGAAACAAAATTTCTCTGAAGATAGTGAGGTTCTCTACAGCATTACCATGAGCTTGCACAGAACCAGTGTAATTCCACCCTGATTCACTGTGGAGAAAGAACAGTTCATTTACTGAATGTAAATTCTCTTTTTGGCTTAAAAAATATCTGTGGTTATGTCGCTTTTTTTTCTGTTCTAGTTTAATATGTGCACAAACTTACTTAGTCCCAAGCAATGTGAATGCAATTATAGCATTATAGAATTGTCAGGGTTAGAAGGGACCTTAAAGATCATCCAGTTCCAACTCCCCTGCCAATGGCAGGGACACCTCCCACAAGAGCAGGTTGCTCAGAGCCCCATCCAGCCTGAGAATCACCTCCCTCGACCTCTGGCCACACTTCTCTTGATGCAGGCCAGGATACGACTGGCCTTCTGGGCTGCAAGAGAACACTGATGGCTCAAGTTGAGTTTCTCATCCACCAGTCCTTTTCTTCACGGCTGCTCTCGAGCCGGTCACTGCCCAGCCTGTATTGGTGCTTGGGATTGCTCTGCCCCAGATGGAGGACCTTGCACTTGGCCTTGTTGAACTTCATGAGGTTGGCATGGGCCCACCTCTC
>JANHGN010022007.1:22230-33136 GCA_024605025.1 Megaceryle maxima | reverse complement strand
CAGCGTCAGCTGTAGAACTCCTTTGTTTCCAATCTCAGCATGTCCCACACTAAACTCCCCAGTTCTCAGGTCGGGGGGGAGTAAAATGGTTTGGTGGGTTGCTGAGACATCTCTTTAGTCCATCCACAAATCTTGTTTAACTCTTAGATGTCTCGAGACAGACAACAGATATCCTGAGTGCCTAAGTACATCACTTACCTCTTGGATTGTTCGAGACAAGCACTAGACATCCTGAATGTCACAATCAGAATATGAAAATATGTGCAGAACTTTGATGCAGTTATCAAAAAAACCAAATGTAGTCTTTGGGGTAATTTAGATATTCAAGGAATATTTTCCAAGTATTTCTACTGTATGTAGGCAAGAACTAATATGCACGGTGATAAAGACACCTTATCAGACTGCTATGCTCAAATCTGATCAGCCAAGTTGAAGAAAGATTAATGAAAGGATAGAAGCAATCTACTTTGGCTGATGAAGTGGAGACCATCTCTCTTTCTCAAACACACGGAAAGGGATTGGCCTACTTAATCTTCAGTAAAGGCAAAAATGAAACATGGACACTTTTTTCCCCTAAGAATTTTAAGGGCCATACATCTGGGCAATATGAGGAGAGAGAAATAAGAGCTGTGTTTGCATGAAAACAAATGACACATATTAATTAAGAATAAATAATACCTGGTAGAAGTGTTAGAATGTTTTAATTACCACTTAGAGAAATAAGGCTTAGAACCAACTAATTTAAAGGTGACATTTCCTATATTTCTGCACAGGCTTTTGTAACATGATAAGGAACAATATTTTCTGACCTGAGAGGTCCTGTCCAGTTTAATATCCCCATGGACTGTGCAAGCTAGCACAATACTGATTCTTTTCCCCAAAGCTGTAGATTTATTTGTTTTACTGCAGATTAGAGCCACGATGGATTACTTCCAACTGTTCATCCAGTTTGTGTTGCATCACTAGTTTTATCAAGGTAAAAACTGAAGTGTGAGCTTAACTCTGAACAAAGCCTAGCATTCAAAGTGCATTATGCCCTAAATACAATGTCTACTGTACCTTAGGAACAAAGTAGAATATTAGAATTGGTCCATATAAGCAGCATATGTTGACATTTACCTAAACCTTGCCTTCTACAGAAAACTGTCAAGGAAGAAAAGTCACATGAAAACAGCTTAGTCTCAGAGGCTAAGAGTTTTGCTTGATCTTTTTCTGTCTCTGCATAGACATCTAATTCAAATTGTAAGCTCAGAAAATCAGTGATGGAAGCCTGACATGCTTTTAAAATCCATTGCTCAGCTTTCTTTTCTTATAGTTGTAGCAATGTAAACAAAATGCTAATTCGATACAATAGAACTGTACATGAAAATATTCAAGGATAGACTATTGTATATTCTTAAATATTAAAATACCTGTGATTCTTCCATATAAATACCTACTTTTTGAGAACTTTAGAAAACCATGGAAGGTTATCAAAAACTGCAAAAGAAAAATAAAGATGTGCAGGTTTTTTTTTTTTGCAGTGCTTACAATATCATTTTGATAACTGGTACACCCAAAGTATTAACTACTTAGCTGCACAATATGGGTTCTGAAGTTTGAGAGGTGATGCTGGAAAGAATGAATCTCTCTGGGAATGAAAACAAATACTTAAAATTAGCAAAGATTTTTTTTCAGAGAAATTACTCTTTTTGACTACATTCTGATTTTGCAGTAGAATTTTTACTTTATTGGATTTGAGTTCAAATTGTTTCCATTTGTAGCTCCAAAAGGGGATACTGCTGTATACAGTGATTTCTTAGAACAGTACAAATATGAATAGATACCTTTTTTATTTATAAAGGAAAGGAAACAGATTTCTTCTATATGTTCCATTCAAGGGGGTATTTTCTTGAACTGGATCACATCCTTCCCAGCTTTGGATGCTGTGGAGGGACCTATTTGGACCATTTGCCTTGATACCCTGCTATAGGGGTAAGATAGCATTCTGTAAGTGCATTATGCTGGTCCTTTTTGATTGAGACTTGCTGTCAGGGAGTCAGAGAGGATCTGCCTACAATGCTGCTTTGGAAATAAAAATGATGTCAATATGAAGAAAGGGCAGGATAATATGTGAAATAATGAAGGATAGGAAGATAGTTTTGTCCCCTATTATATTCACACCAGAACTATAATTTCATTGACCAATGCTCTGTCTATAATTACTTACAAAAGGAAGAAATCTACTAAGTTGTCTTTACATAGATCTCACATTAACCTCATCTCATTAACATTCTGAGACAGTTCAGTCTCAATCCACAATGAATTTCCATGGTTCTAGATAGGTAAGAGTTCTCCTTGCTATTTTTTAGCAAGAAAAATGAGAGGATGAGGGCTCACAGCTACAAGATTTTCCACAGACTTCCATGCACGTGCAAAAACAGAACCTGTTTACACAAAACATGTCAGTGCCATTTAAAGATACCTACCTCTTTTTATTCAAATGAGCTTCGTGAGAAATAAGAAACTTTGTAAACACATTAGCTTGGTGTGGTGCCCAGGATAATGGGGACCCATTTCTTTTGTCTAGATCCTTTTCTGTAACTAACTATCTGATGATAACCATAGTTCTCTGTTTGTGGAAGTGCTTCTGTAGCTGAATATTGTAGCGATTTTGAGGATCTCTGTTATTTTCCAGATGAGTTCAGGTGAGTGCTAAGGCAAAATCAGTTTAAGTTCTTTATTTACGTTGTGTGAAACCTTTCTAAAGATTTCAGTGTCAGAAAAGTCCAATACGTTGTGAGCTATAGAAACACTTAATAGAAGGTTATAATATAGAGTATTTAGATCATATATTTGAGTAAAGAGAACTTGTTATGACTTTTCTGTACTGAGCTCTCTGCAATTCCTGTGTGGTCATAGGATTTCCTTTTCCAGAACCACTCATTGTTTCTGGCTATTTTGTAAGCTTTTAGGAATGTGTCTTTTGCTAAGGTGACCTGTTCCGCATGCTTCCTATAAATTGCACTCAAGCAGCATCACCTCAGAGGAGAATAGGGAATGGCATTTTATCACCTCTAGAGTTGTGTATCGTCAGGTCAAGGTTGAAGTGTGCCAGAGGGAAAATGTGTTTGCAGCTTGCACTTTGTTTTCTTTGTGACTACGTAAAAGAACTTCAGACTCAAGAGATATAATTACAGCAGCTTTCACAGACACTAAATCTGTGCACAGAGAGCTGGTACGCTGAAGAAAAAAGCTACAAAGAAAACAAGGCAAATCTTGGGATTTTGGTCTGTTTTCTTGACCCTAGTTGGGAGACCTCCCATTCTCCAAGGCTGGGAAAGAAATGCAGGTTCCTTTTAGTTTTGTCAACCATAATGGGCATTTGGAAGGATAGGCATCACTGTATTTAGAAAGCATTTGTCACTAAGTGCATTTATAACTGAAGCTTAAACCATACATATCAATAGTTGATCTCTATCAAAAAGTAGCAAACTAGAATTCACAACATGGAGCTGAAATGTTACTTCTTCCCTTTTAAATTTCTTAGGACTTCCCCACTCTACAAAATATCTTAAACTAATATTAAAATTTTAAAGATTAATACCATAACACTGTAGCAAGCTAAGAGCTTTCTTAAGTGTCTGAAATACTAAATGAGGAAAACTTCACTGAGACATGTGACTTCCACATCTGAAGACTTAATAAATCAAGAAAAGAAGCACCAGTGAACCTTCACACCATTGTAATAAATGTACAACAAAAAGAACACAGCTCATTAAAAAACCACACAGATTAAATTTTAAAAGCTTTGAGCAATAACAATATGATTCCTGGACTTTTAGTAACTTGAAGACAATGAGTAATCTACTGTGTAATAACAATGCTGAAATAACATATTCATTCCTGTACATTTCACCATGATAAAGCATTCAGAACAAAGACTTCCAGATAAGAAAACCCAATCCTTTCAGTGGGGAGAAGATACGGCCTTTTATGTTTAGTATTATCTTTAAGAGGCAAACAACATTACAAAGGATCTACCTTTGATATATGATCTATCATACATTTTAAAGACCTCATATTAATTATTTAGAGGGTTTATTCTGCCAAAGAGAAATATAATTATATAAAGATGTTGCAGAATTAGTTACAGCTATCTGCTTTTGTAATGTTCTCTGTAATGGTAAAGCATATAGTTGTGGAAAAAGTTAGTTAACTGAAAAGTGTCCCACTGCTTGAAACTTCAGATTAATAAAACGAGCAATAAAAATAAGAACCATTCTAAACGTTTCCAAAGCTGGGTGGTTTGCTTCTTTTATAGGTGAGAGAGCTCTGACAGATGTCTAGGGCTATGGTTATTTAAATACATGAAAAATAAAATAGATCCTAGGAATGTCATATGGAATATGCTCACTTACAGTGTTTGCCCTCATCACCAGAGATTACCAAGTACAAGAAATACCATAAACAGACAATTACAGAAAAATTTATTTAGAAGGATATTGTCTTCATAACGTATTTAATTAGTCATTGGTTTATGTCTTAAGGTATGAGGGCTTGAATTCCTATTATTTTATCCTACTTAATATTCATGGTTGTGAATATTCTGTCTTCAAATCAAATTGAATCTCTAGTATCTTACTGAGCTAATATTAATCTTTAGCCATCTGCCTTGCGTTGACTATTAACTGTTGACAATGAGTACCATTTCTGAATCATGCACACTGTAACAAAGCATTTTCATGTATTCTTTTTAGATACGGTTTTAGTTTAACTGAATATCCCTGTTTCTTAAATTCAGAAAGGACATGGATGGAGCCAACCTTAATTTCATACATTTATGTTGTTCTTACTAATTAATTTGCACCTATGTCTGAATGAAGTAGATTTTAACTATTCTCCAATTGGAGAAAATCCTCTAGGATTTTAACTTTTCTTCCATTTAAGCCTTTCCATCAGATAGCCAATTTCACTATTTGTGTCTTACCTTTTCCATGTCTGTTAACATTTATTTTCTGAAATCCTAATATTATAGAACAATGTATTCTACAGGTGTATATTCTCTGGTTTATTCTGTGGGTTTATAAAATTTAAAAGATAGATGACATCTCAGTTTTGTATTTCTAATCTTTTTGGTTTTATCACTGGTAGGAGCTGATGAATCCTGCAGTATGAAAGAGGCAAGGCTGCTGCAGCTTCATTCCCCCAGGTTCAGCCAGTAGTGAGACTCAGCATGTGTTCACAGTGGCACACATACACGCATACGATACATAGCACACCTACACGTGTATACCTGACTGACCACACAGATCAACCCATACAGACAACACTCAGCACTCACACAAGCATCAGACAACACTAAAAGCCTCATCCTGGTCCCCTCTCCGTCTGACTAGAATGAAGGTCTGTTAGAAGGAAATGTAAGTGTATATATGTACAGTGTATATGGACAATGTCCATATACAGTGTATATAATGACTACCTTGTAGCTGGTCCCTGGATCTTTGCTCTTCCCAGTTGTCTTCCTCCCAAAGACAGAAACACATCTACAATTGGGTCTCCAAGTTGAGCTCCTAGCAACTGACTGAAGAAACCCCGGCTCTGGCAGTATTGAAATCCTGTTGTCTCTTCAAGTGACACACCCTCCTGGCTCCCAGGTCTTTTTCCTACTCTCTGGGTAGTACAGTTAATATTTGCTAGTAATCACACACTAGTGCACATACTCCTACCTACTCCATTTGCGGATATCACAGACAGAGGCCCTATGATGTGTGTTCTGACTCCAGCTGCTGGCACTCAGACCTCCATACACACAAGCACCATCAGAAAGAGCCCATTCACTCAGGGAAACAGTTAGAAATGGAGCTCAGTGAGAAGACAGGGCAGACTGCTGATCAAGTGAAGGACATGGTCAGATGGGAGCACTTATGAAGATCTGTTTACATGTGACCAGCCTGTTTTAGTCCTTTATCCCCCTATATTCCTTTGCTTGTTCATACCCAGATCACTTATATCCCTCTGTTTCACTACCTTTGGCTCAATCTCAAAACGCTTTTCACTGCTATCCCCTAATGTGGGAAAACACCTTCCATGGTGACACCTCATGACAGCCCATGAGACTGGGTCTTTCCTGGGACAGATCTGGAGGGACATAAAGCAGGTTTCTCTAACTGGAACATTGAAGTTCCCACCGCCCTCATGCCCCTCTGGACTTCTAAGCTCGTGGAAATGGACCTTTGATGAGCTGATGTCTCCTGTAATGGGTCTGGAAGTAGGTGGTGCAGGATGTTGTCTGGGTTCCCCCACCTACTCCTTTGCCTGTGTGGAGATGAGCTTTATATTGCATAATCCACCAATCACTACCTCATATGGACCAGGTACTTTCATGGAGCCATCAGTGTTTTTTCTAAATTCTTTCCATTATTTACAATATGGTGCTGAGCATAAATAATTATTTTCTGAACATTAGAGCTGGAGTTACTAATACATATAGATGGAGTTAGCCACAGATTCAAAACAGCTCCTAATAATCAAGACATCCATTAAGACATCCACCAGATATATTTGATTCTTCAGAATATTTTTTAGGTCAGTGGGCTAAAACTTTAATTCATATTATGTGTATTAGGCATCTATGTTTTAGTTCTCCTGCAACACATAGACAATTTATCCTCAGATATTTAAATAGATAGTTTCAGTAGGTCTCCTCTAAAATCAGATAACAGTAACAAACACATTTTCCACATTTTGTCTTGTCTTAATATTTTGATAATTGCATGAATCAATCTCCTGACAGATTTATGTTTGTATCAGGTAAATTTTACATTTGTCATTTTTACTTGTTTGGGGTTAATAAATATTTTGAATGTGTAAAGCAGGAGCTTACCTTAATTTGCAAAACTGCAATGGTCAAGACCAGTTTCTTTAGCTGATAATCATCATTTTATTACCTTCTGGTAATAAAAATCACATTGGGAAGTTTGGAACATTAATAAGTAAATGAAAATGAATGAAAAAGGAAGTGGAATTTGTAAAAATCACAACTTGTTTGTTTGTTTATAATCTAAGCACACACTGAAAGACAGAACCTTTCTTGTTGCACTTAATCTACTGCAGGTATCAGATATCACACAATAGCCACTGACTATCTTAGCTTTTGGGGGCTTGATGGTTAGTGCTGTCATAGCTGACTAGTTTTATAAAATGATGGGATTGTCAGAGTCTAAATTTAATTTTCCATGACCTTGAGATGGGATAGCTGTAAGATTATGAAAAGAAATAGAAAACCTATTCATAGGCTGTGAAAGTTTCTCTTCTATGAAATTAGAGATTTTCTGAAAAAAAAAAAAAGTTTTTCAGTGTTAGCCTGGAATGTGACTTTTTCTACATTTCTTTTAAATGGCTCCCTGTAATTCATGAGTTAATACAGTGTTCCAATTTTACTCTTGATTGTGGCTTGTGGTCGTTTCATAAAATCATCAGCCTGGGAAGATTCCATTTCAATTCCACCTCAAGATACAGTTATTGATTAAAAGATTGAGATATCACCATGCAATAATATTTTTAAATAACCTTTTTTTTTTTTTTTCACTTCCAGGACTTTCACTTGCTCTAAGAGTACCCACAGTAGGTATTTTATTTCTATTTATTGTTTATTTCAAGTCAATAGTTAGCTCTTTCCTTGAGCGCATGCAGCTGTAGTACAGTTGTAGTGATAATAATCTTTTTGTTGAGCATTCTTTGAAGACCAGAGGGCATTGCAGTTAGTAGGGTAAGGAAGAGTTTTCAGGATGGACAACAACAGACCATCCAATATACACTTTTGAATGTTATTTCCCCAAAATATATTTTTCCTAGATTTTATTTATTATTAGTAGAGAGATCTAGTACTTGTTTGACTTCAGAACGCAGAGTTCTATCAAAATAACATTTGTTATCAAGAGAAACTCTCATATATTTCCATAAAACTCCTTCCTATACCATGACAAATTCAGTCCCCTGCAGGAAAATTGTCAGTCTTCTATGCTTCAACATGTAGCAAAATTGTTACTTTTGTCTTGTTCTCTTGTCTGTCGTGATTTTTAAAGAGATGTTTGTTTGTCTTTACTCATCACTGCTGTAAAAAATACCAAAGGAGTATGTGACTTACTTTTCTAGCTACTGTTATGTAAGTTTTGATGGAGAGAGGGGGGTACCCAACTAGAGTTTAAAATTCTTCAAACTGGAACCTTCAAAGGTCATCCACATGTGAAGAATTACTAAAAACAATGATGTGAACAAGTGATTATCATATTCTGTGACATATTTTTTTGATCTATATATTAAGTTTCCTTGCCAACCATATTTCAGAAAATAACATAGCAAAATGGACATCAAGATAGATCATCTCACATGTTCCTTAGACTTCCTAACATTATCTGTTGTGCTGCTGAAAGAGGTTTGTTTGCTCAGGCTTCGAGGACATTATTTGTATAGCTACTGTCAAAGCAAATAAGCTGGAAAAAATAACACTGTGTGAAGAGTACTTGAATGTGTGTCTCATCTTTTTCTTCTGCTTTGAAACAGTTGTATATACCAAGTGTGTTTCTTTCCTGTGCTCTGATTTGTCAGATGATGCGTTCACTTGTCAGAAATGCTGAAAGAAATAAAACTGAAAAAGATAGGCTAACAGATCATTGGAGAGAATGAAGAAGATGACAGCAGGAAAGAAAAAGGCTTATTTTGCTATATTACACTTTCATATTATTCTAGATTATGTTTTACTGAGATCAATCTTTTTTCCTCTAAATTGCATGGAAAATGTTCAGATGACCTCACTGGGAAAAAAGTGAGCCCTTAGCTGCTCAGAGCAATGCCTTTGTGGTAGAGGGGTGGGGATATTTTTTAACATTGCATAGTGGAATTTGGAAGTTTAAGGAACAAACAGAAAAGTGTTTTCTGGTACAAAATACAGTGACAAGTTGGGAAGGGGTGTTTGCAGCACTTCAATAAGAGACATCTTAAGATGGACTGAAGAGTCTGAGGTCTGCTTAGGTTTCTGGTAGGAACAGCATTGTGTACTTAATTTGGAGAGAGTGAGACAATTATTCAATAGGTGTCTTACAAGAATAAACAGAAGTGGAGTGTCTGAGGAACTGAGGAATGTTCTGAGAGTGATGTCCCAGGTATGAGAATAAAATAGCAAAAGAATGAGAAAAGAAAGAGAAGTGAGGGTGCATCTATTAATGGATGAACAAGTATTAATTACAAAGGAACAAATGGAGAGATAGTAGAAACCAGACAAAAACCATGACAGAATGGATTAAAAAAAATGCAATCTAAAGAAAAAAAAAAAAAAAAGCTGGAGTACAAATGTACTAAGGTATGTGACAAGTAGACATCCTAAGATGTTTTGGAGGAGCATGGCTCATGGATGCAGTCTGCTTTGTGGCAGACTCTACACTGTGTGAAAGGGTTAGACAACACCTTAGGTGCAATGCAGCAAGCTTCTCTTCTGCCCCACATGCCAGATCATGTCTGGTATATGGAGTCCAAACAAGGACAGAAGCTGCAGCCCTACTATGGCAGCGTGTGAGACAGGGGCACCATTGCAGGAGAATGTGAAACATGGGCCACTGGGTGAATTTCATGCTTTGGACCTTGGCAGGTGTGAAGCCTTATATTGCTAAATACCTACCTGATGAAAGAATATTGCAGCAAGTTTAAGTTGCTCATAGTTGTGAGTTTAAGATAACCGTCCAGTAGGGCAGCTTGAATGGCAGTCATATATATCAGATTCTTTCATACATCACAGTACCAAATGGTGTCTCCTCTGCCTGACTTCTGGCACTGAACATGATGGGAAGGGCTATGGTAATTCTATGGCTGTGTTCTCCAGATGGGTGGCTAAAGCTAAACTGCTTGTTGGAAAAGCCCTGGTGCCAGAAACTCTTGGGAGAGTGCTAGTTGGCACAAGTGCTGAAGAGGCTGTGTTAACATTTAAGATAATTGTAGGACTGTGCCCAGACTCTGGCACCGTTTTGTTTACTTGGGCAGGTCTCTGATCCCAAGTTCATTCCAAGCCAGAGCAGGAACAATGGCTATTGCACCATGGTGTACTCTTCAGCACGCAGAAACTTGTCTAGTGATTCTGGCAGGAATATTAATGTACCGCTTGTTTAGATGTTATTTATTTGTGATTTTTTTTTAATCTTTATTTTTATGTATACTTGGCTGTATTTCTCCCTGAATTATAACTGCAAGTATTTTCAGGGAAGATAGACATTGTCAGGGAAGAAAATGGTGCTGAGCCCAAGAAAATGATGCTGAGCCCCAGGGTTGCACAATGAAACTGACAGACAGTGAGGGGAGGATCTGACCAGACGAGAGGGAGCAGTCAGTCCAAGAGAAAATGCTCTGGGGGACCAGGCTGATACTTTATTTTACCTCAGAGAAACATAGATAGAGGTTTCATTTCTCGGCAGTTTTACTCCAACAACTCTTTTCTTGACTCAGAAAGGCTGGTGGTAGTGAGATTCATTAGCACTCAACTAAATCAGCTCCTTCTTTGCTGGTGTGCCTATGAAAAATACAGAGTATACTGAAATGTAGATCATTTTTAAGTATGTGTTATCTTATAAAAGCTGGGAAGCTTACACAGTAATAAGTGTAAGGGGCTTGAGAAGCATCCCTGCTCCTGAGGGTTTGGTCCCTAGGGCTCAGGACCATGCGAGGACAACTGGTGAAGTGGGGAGAGACTCCTAAGTGTTGTGAGGCAGATGTGTTCAGGGACAACCCCTTGGCCCAGGTGTTGCAGGTGCAGGTGCCCCCAGCAGACAAAACACAAAGCAAAGAGGGAGCAGTTTGGAGCCTCGGCCATTAAGCTGCACCTCCGGGTGCTTAACTGGCGCCTCAGGGTCTGGAGCCCTTAGTAAACAGGCTCGGG
>JANHGN010022007.1:0-20690 GCA_024605025.1 Megaceryle maxima | reverse complement strand
ATTATAAAATTATTTTGCATATCAGTAATTGAAGGTTTCATACTGAAGTCTACCATTGCTGAAATGTTTTGAAGAGGTTATTGAGCTCATGGAAAGCTAAGTGCATGCATATATACAAGTTAAAATATAGCTTTATGTTTTACATTTGATAAGTATTAATTATTTCTTATCCATGTCATACTTCGTTCTTAAAACTTGACCCATGGATAGTTATTCTATTAAATTTTTACAGGGTAACTAGTAAAATTGAGCTATTTACCTTCAGTCAGGAAAATTCTTATCAGTTGTAAACTGTTCCTGACAATGCTTCTAAGGTTTCAAAGTTATTTTTTAATAATTCTAGAAATATTACCTTGGATTTTATTATCTGGACTGCTTCATGGCATTTTGAAATTAGGAGATGTCCTTAATATGTTAACAGACAAGTACTAAATAATGGAGAAATATAGTTGCACTTTGAATTTCAGTGGAAAACCAGTTAAATTTAGTGAGGAATAAGTTTTCTGTTGTCAGAAATACAGGGATGTCAGTAAAAGATTCTTCTGGAATGAAAGAGAAAGTCTTCCTTCAGGTCATAAAGTGACCATGTAATTAAAACTCAGTGGTAGTTTCTATACCCAGGTACCTTCAGTAATGCTGTTATTTCTGCACAGCTTGGAAGGCCAAATAACTAGAGAATTCATATTCCTTTCAGTGGCCACATGTCCCCAGGGACTTTGCTCAGAGTTCTGTCTTTACAGGTTTCTGCCTACAGGGCCTGGCTCATCTCTCCTTAGAACACAGACACAACTTAACTGCTTGGAACTTAGGGGTACAATAAGCTGTTCCCCATGTTTTAGAATGGAGTTAATTACTGTGTCTCTGTGTCAATCATAGAAATCTGAATGTTGAGATGTCCAGATCTGTGTGCTTGGTCTGCTGATAACTGAAGCTGTAAAGGAGTGTATAGGAGTGTAAATAAGACTACTGGGTTTATATGTCCACTGTCTTGAAATTAGAAAGGCAATATGATTGCTTTGTGGTAACAATTGACTTAACTCTGTTACTAAAATGCTGATAAAACTTCAAATATCTTTTGAAAAATGTGCCTAGTATGGGTAATCAAAATAGTAGCAGACCTCAGTTTAATATATTTATTCACCAGTAATTAATCTGTGATGTTTTTAGTGGTGTTCATGCAGAAACAACATTGCATGTCTTTCACAAGGAACCGCAGAATGTTTCTGATTGAAGTGATTTTTAGTGGTCTGATACATTTCACTGTCAGTAAGTGCTTTATAAAACCTATTGGATGCAAGATGTTCCTTTGATTAAATCCATAGAGTCCTACCAAGAACAGCAGTTTAGAAAGAAAGATTCAGTCTGAGAGGATGTATTGTACAGTAGAACAAAATGACCTAAATTGAAGTGACTAGGTGATGGGGAAATTTATAAAATTTCTTTGAAAACAGTTGTAGCTAGTAGTATATTTGGATACCTTTGTAAAGCAAGCACACATATAGTTGAATGATTTCCTTTCCCACTGAAAGAAGTGAATTCTCCTCAAGTAGCTGTCCCTAGTTACAAGATGTCTCAGAGGAGATAAGCATATGTAATGATGTAGTCCAGTGTTTATAGGCCACTTTTGTTTGCTTGTTTTACTTTCTCTTCTTCATTTTGTTCCCTTCATCAGGTTTAATAATCCTGAACTATTTAAATTCTATGTCTGATGAGTCTGTGGTGTCTCTCGTGTAGTCTGTGGTCCATCGAGACATGATACATCAGAACATACATAGTTTGTGAAACTGACTCTGTTTCTGACAGTTCTTCATGTCTGCTGGCATCTATATTTAGATATCACTGGCCTTAAACATTGCTTTAAATTTATATATTGATGAATGTAATATACAAAAATATTTTGTAAGACAGTAGCTTTTAGTTTACTAAGGTGTTAATTGCTTTATTTATTTGTCTTCCCCTCTTCTTCTTTCCATGGGCATGAATGACAGACTACAGGTTTTTTTAAATAAAGTTCAAACAGACTTTCAAAAAAGACTTTCAAATAGAAATAAATCAGGAACTCCAGTTATTCAGCAGGTTGCACTTTCTTTGAGACCTGCAGTAGAAAGCTTGTTGCTCAACTCCCCTCTAGTTGCATTGCTTTCAGGCTACCTGTAATCTCTACTATAATCAGTGGCAGAGATCTTATGTCAGGTGACCTCAAACATATATTTCACAGTAGACTGTATTAGCTGGGAATACAGTGCATTTAGCCCTTCCACTTGGACAACTGTTTTCAGCCCTTCTCTCTTCACACCAGCAATGATTCTCTCTCTGTATAAATCTGTGAATACTTTTGAGAAGGTCAGATTGCTGTACTTTTTGGCAAAACTCCAGACTAATATAATAAAAGGCTGTACGTATTCAAACCAAGTTCACCTAGCTAGTGACCATAAGAAAGGATTCACAAGGAAATATAACTGGACAAGCACATGTGCTATTTCTCTGAAATACTTCCCAGCCTTCAGCTATGTTCAGGTCAGGGTAATTTATGAGTCTGATGTGACTTTTCTGTTTACTAACTTAACAGCTGACCTTTCTTTCAAGTTCTTGTTCCATCTCTCATTGAATCTATGTGCATTTCTTGCACTTAGTGTAAATAGTGGCACACTGTTCCACTGGTCTGATGCTCATTCAGAGAACAACCATTTACTTCTGTTTGTTTTGAATTTGATTCTTGCTAGCTTTGTATCGTGGCCTGTAATTCTTTTGCTGGAAGAGACAATGCATTGTTGATCCCTATCCACCTTCTCTACAACACTCCTGATTTTGTAGACCTCTATTACAGCTGTGTAAGCTACCTCTTGCCTAGGTTGAAGGGTTTCATCCTGACCCATTTTTCATATGGAATTGTCTGCTCATATGGGAGTTGAGCATACCTTTGATAATTCTTGTTGCCTTTCTCTGAAATTTTTCCAGTTCTAAAATAGTATCTCCCTGTTCTTTACTTCTCTGTCCATTGTTTCAGAATTCCATGGCCTGTTGTTTAATACTGTTCTCTATTAATGCTTTCATTACATGGGTTTTGCATCCTTCAACCTTGATTGATGCAATCAACCCTGATTTGTGTGAAGAAGCAGGTGGCAGCAATGAAACTGTGACTCTTTAGAAGGAGGCAGAATGTCTGTTCACACTGAAAATTTTCAATGGGGTATTTAGTCTCATAGTTGAAAGGGGTGATAACAGGTAGCAAAGCATTTTTTTTTCATAAGAATTATTGGATTTGAGGGGAGATGAATACAGAAGGGTTTAAATACCTAGTGCCTGTGGTGTGGAGGATGGTATGAAAGAAGGAAAACCATAGCTGAAGAAGATGGCTTTTCACTTTTTAGAAGTGGTTACTGTTCTAGAAGATCTCAACCCCTTCAGACAGAAAAAATATGAAGTGATGGTGTTGAGTCCAATAGATGAAGAAGCTGGAAAAAAAAAGAGCAACTCCTCAAGCTGACTATCCAACAATCCTATTATCCTGCTCCTGTCTCTGCATCCTACACATTGAATTTACAGATAGCATAATTAATTTGTGTGTATTTTTTTTAGTCCTTGCAAACATCCCCACCTTTGCATGAAACCTGTGAACAGTGATTGATCATTGACCGACTTGTGGCCATTCAGACATTTTTTAATCTGCCTCACTGTCTGCTCATTCAGCTCATTCCTCAATAGCTTCTCTGTAAGGATCTTACCAGAGACAGTGTCAGAAGCCTTGCTGAAGTCAAAGTAGACAGTATCCACTGCTCTCTTATTTACCAAGCCAATCATTTAATCATAGAAGTTTATCCATTTGGTCAAGTGTTACTTCCCTTTAATGAATCCATGCTGATGAATTTTTTGTCCTTCATGTACCTGAAATGTTCTTTATTTCTTTTCATATTGTATTATTTCGTTTGATATTTTGGCTGCTACCAAGCACTGATGTAACACTTTAAAGGAGTCACTTAGAACATCCTTTTGGTGAAGGCCTGTTGAGAAATTGAAAATTCAAGTGTCTTAAATGAGTATACACAACTGGATGTGTTTGTAAGGGAGGACTTCCCCTTATTGAAGATATGTTTGCCTTTTCCCAGGAGACTATATTTATCTAAGTGTTCACTAATTCCATCTCAGTATTTATGAAAAACTCCTCCCAATGGCCTTGTTCTCAGTGAGCTGATGCAGACTGACAGTCACCTTCCTGACCCCTCCGCTTGCCCAAATCTGCCCTGCTCCCTGGCTGGTGAAGCTCCTGCTCTGATGGGGTGGCAGATGTCCCGTGGCTCCAGTTTCCTGTACCCCAGGAACCTGCTGGCCCTTGCTGAGATAGTGCAAAACCTTTCTTGGTGAGTCTACAAGAGTCTTTGGAGGGCTTTTTGATGTTGTGGTTTTACGTGAAGGCTTTATTGTTAATTTTTCATTCTTTTTGCTATTTGCTTCTCAAACTCTTGGCCTGCATAGTAATACCTTTTATATATAAACTGTCAAAATTTACGAGGCTTTTAATTTTCTTTATTTGTGTACAACAACACTTGAAAAATACATTCTAGTTTCTAATACCATCTTTTACTTTGCTGACTAGCTATGTTGGCATTAATTTTTCCTTTTTCAAAGCCTGTTTAGTAGGTAATATGGACTGCTGCTGTATGATATTCTTCAGGAGTTTCCATGCTGCTGGGAATGGTTTAATTCTCTTTGCTATCTCTTCTGGCTGCATTTTAAGACACTTTTCTCATATTTACACAGCTTTCTTCTTTGAAGTAGAGCACAATGGTAGTAACTTCTTTGGTCTTTGTTGATCCTGTTGTGATATGAAAACTAAATATGTTGAGATCAGTTTTACACAGTGGTATTTCTGCTATAAGATTTTGTAAGCTTTGCCCTGTAAGATTTTGAACCACATTTTGCACATTACAAACACCATTATTACAGCTTTCAGTTCTTTCTGTAATTCTTTGAGGAAATGGCATGCTAGTTTGAATCCCTTTAGATTGAAAAGAAAACGTAACTTAACACTCCAGAGTATGGATGAACTTCCTAATGATCGAGCTGTTGTACGAAGACATGTAGCAATTCCTGCTTTAGATGTGTATAAAATGAAAAGAATCATCTTTGTTGCATCCTTTTGTAAAAAAGCATGTGGGACATCTCTTCCAGGAAAGCACTGTAGGTGGAGTGTGCCAGGGAAAAAGAGGCTGAATCCCTGACCTACCATCTAAAGTGTAAAATTTAACAGCGTTTTGGACACATCTGTGTGCTCGTTGTTTCCTCCTGGCTTGCTCCAGGTGGCTTCCTACTCATTGCACTAGCTGCTTCAAATAACATTACAGGATGCTGTTTGAATAGCCAACAGCCGCTTCAGATGGCCATTCCTGCCTTTCTTAGTACACTGTACAGAGATTTTAATATGGGCATTGAGCTCTGGGGTTCTGGATGCTGTGAAAAGGCACAGACACCCCAAAATCAGGCATTTTTCCATATGAGTTTTAAATGGTGAAGTCTTATTTGGTTTAGCTTTTAAATTTAAATTCTTGTTTAGCCAAGCAGTAAGTGAAGGATATCCTTGTTCCCCAGGCAAATGTAACTCAGCTCCATTAAGAACATTTTAGACAAGTTTCACACTCATATATTTTAATTTATGGAATGTGACTGCTATAACATTTGAATCAGAATTATGACAGTAAGTATTTTCTACTTTTACCTACCTGAATATTGTGATATATTCAGCTTTGCTTATTTGCAGTTAAACAGAAAATAGATTTCTAGGATCTCAGAAATTCAAACTAGGTTGTATAAACTGTCTTTCATTTCCTGTCAAAGATTTAGTCATAATATGCCAGGGAAATTTAGGTCATCAACCACACAAAAGTGCTGCTGCAGTGGTATGGCCATATTATGAAACAGTTTTATTAAGAAGGATTCTAGTGTGGCAATGTGGTGATTTTGATTTGTTCATGACCTCGTAAGACAAGGTCCAAAGTCAATGCTGGTGAGTTTAAGTTTTAAATGTTGGTTGTCTGACATCCCTGAAGTATTTGCTGTAACTTGGTGTACACCAAACTTTGGATAAGGCTATGGCTGAAGGCAGAATTATGCAATAAAATGTTTAATGGCTTTTGGATTTCAGGGAGTGTAGCAGAGTAATATCTCCTTACACTCACACTGTGTTTTAATTCAGTGGCTTCTTTCAGTCTGATTACCACTGTAAAAATTTGTACCTGTCACTATATATTAATGCCTTTGTTTATTGATATCTTTCTCTTTTCTAATCCTCTTGGATTTATATTTTCATCTAAGCAGAAGTTTTTTGGAAACAGTTATTGGATACAGTGCTCTGAGCTGTGAAATAATATTTTATATTTCTTCATTTGGTTTATGCTGAAGTGTTTGTTTACTTTGAATTCCAGAGTCTGTTCTGCAACATTCTAAAATCTGTAAAAGTGCAATGTTTCATTTCATTCCAAATAATGTCTTTCATTTCAAAGATCACCACAGAGACTTTTGTAATGAACTGAATACGCTTCCTTTGCAACTGAAGCAATCCACATAATATCCCCACTACTAAGTGCTGCACTCAAGCAATTTACAGTGAGTGAAGGACAGACAGATTTCCTCTGCTCTTTTTATGTTTAATAATCTGAAGTATTCTCAACCTATAAATAAAGTAGGGCTTGAAATAGAGAGAAACAGAACATAGTATTTAATAAATTGTATCTCTTTAGGAACAGTGAAAATCAAATGCAGAGAATTTGAAGGAACTGCTCCGAACCATGTGAAGTCAACATCACAATTATGGCTGGAAAGCAAACTGCTCGGACTCTTCACTGCTTGGTCCATTGGCTTTTTTTTTGTCAGGAGTGGTAAATCCCTGCTCTTGCCTTCTGGTTATGAAGCACTTCATAAGACATCAGGACCCTTTGAAATGACTATCCAAGGAAGAAGCTGCTCTGTTAATAGATTGCAGTTTTGTTTCAGCAAAGCTAGCCTTTGAATAAGCTCAGTCTGTATTTTGAATTGTAATTTCTTGGCTCTATTATTATGATGCTTCCAAAAAGCACACTCTGTTTCAGTAGTTGTCCCTTATGGTGCTATGTTGTTTTTAATCCTCACCCTATGACTTACTGTTAAAGTCCACTCTCCTTGCAGGGGGAGGTGAAGCACTCTGAGTGAGATTCTCAACACAGCACATGCTGTTAGGTTCAGGGAGGTCTGGGGAATCTGTGACCACACATGGAAGAGTCAATTCACAGAACTGCTCCACAGACACTACTAGACCACTGAGGCATTTCTAACAATTTCAATAATCTTCATGCTATCAATTTGTTAATAACTAGAATATTCTGCTTCTTTCTGACTTATTTCAAATGATTTGTCCTTTTTGTAGCTTACGTTGTTGTAATTTGAACCAGTGATGTCCGCTTTCAACTGCCACAGTTGCCTGATAACACCTAGAGTACAATTGTTTATTGAGAAGTGAACGTGTCAACACCAGAAAAGCCCTAGAAGGCAGGAAATGTAACACTGGAGACTTTGAAGGAATTTAGGCCAAGTGTGTGTCCAAATATCAATTAAATGTCCATACTGTTCACTTCATTTTTTATGTTAAGGAGTTCCTATAAAAGAGATCACTTCCTCACCAATATCATTAATTCTCTCTGAGATGATAATCTTTCAGGATTGTTTATGGAGTTCAAGAGCAATGGTTTATGAAAGATGGAGGACTAGAAGATAGGATTTCTCATCAGCTGACCTGTGGCTGAAGTTTACTTGTATAGGAGAAAAAAGTATCTGTGAATATTCCCCTTTTTAGTGCTCTGTTGAAATCACTGAAGTACAGTCATAGTACATCCCCTTAGAAATAAACACAAAAATACAAAATGTTCAGTATGCAAAGTAAAAGAGACTGTGCACACTTTTAAATATCAATTAAGAACTGTACTGATTCACTTAATACTCTTCTTATGATTATGCAAGGGTGAAATAGATGCTGCAAATTTGCCAAATGTAGGAAAATGACAGTAAGGAAATTGCATATTTACTAGTCAGATCTCTCAAATATATTCTCACTACCACTCTGGGTGGTATTTCTTTCACTGTAACATTGTAACCAAATTCCGTGTAATAAGCATATACATTCTTATAAGCACAGATTAAAATTTAGCTGGAAAATAGCTGGAATTTAATAATCCAGCAACAGAAAACTTGCACAGCACATACAGGAAAAGTGTCTGACAAGGAAAAGAGGTTATTTCGCCTGCAGAAAGGAATGACACACGTAGCTAAGCTGCTACTATCAAGACAGCTTTGAGCACAGTGAAAGGGGCAAGAAAGGTATAATCAGAGAAAAGAACTATAATTTTCCAGAACAAGATGGGGAGAATGAGAAAGGACTCTTTAACAAGACAAAGGAGCACTCCATTTCAGTTCCTGCTATACATGTTCATGCACAGACATTGCTTCCTTAGGGAGAGTCCACCTCCTAGCAGGTTGCTTCTGGCAGGTGGGGAAAGAGAGGACCCATCCTGTGACAGAGCAGACTTGCAGCCCCCGTGCCACCACAGTGCAGTTTTGGGCAACGTCCACACTCAGAAGAGCACACCCATTGCTTATTTCCTTATTTCTTTCCTTATTCCCTTTCCTCTGAGGCAGGAAGATGATCTCACCATGTCAGCACAAGGTCTTGCTGTCTTCTGCTTTGGCAGACCACCTGATCTCTATGCTGCTAAGCTATGTAAGCACCCTGCCAAGGCTCATGGACCCAGCAATATCATGCCTGGCCCATCTCCCTACTGGTCACATACTCTCTTTCCCTCTGGCATCTTCCATGCTGCCTGAAGAGGGGGGCTGCTGTACACTGCACTTCCCACGGTGTGAAAATATGTGTGGATGGTGATTTTAAGGAATTCAGTGTGATTAAGTACAAGCTTCTTCCTGATTGTCCTACAGTGCCCTCTAAACTTACCAGCAAATTTACTAAGTGCCAGCCTGTGGTGCAATGGTTGCTGGCTTTGTTCTCATGCTTTTCTTTTAACGGGACTAACAAGGGGATTAATATTGTCTTGTGTGTTTTAGTAGATTGTAAAGGAACAGAACTGCACGTGTGATAACAGACTCTTCAGAAGAGGCTGGAGCATAGATTAAATAAAATTTCAGCACTGACCCTGACTACCACAGTAATAATAGAATTATAGGGGAATTAATGCTTATGAAAAATCCTACCAAAGCAGAGCTCTTTGCCTTTACACAGTGGCTCCTAATGGAAAGAAGAATATCAAAAGATGAGGATGGAAGACGAGACAAAAAGTAATACATCAGAGGTGTTCTGTGAATATTTTCAAATGGGCAAAATTCTCTTTTCATACTGAGCTAATTTGCAGCTTAGCAAAATGCAGTGAATTTTCAGGGAGTAAGTCAAGTTATAGGGCTCTGAAAATGCACATTTGAAAATGCAACTCTGCATTTAATTGTATAGAGTGGTCCTGTACAAGGTATTTTTCAACAGTACAAGGGTAGGAATGCAGACTGAAGGGGATGGAAGCTTGAGTAAAGTCAATCAAAGTGTAACAGCTTGTTCTCTTATTACCTTGTTCTATGAACATATGTTTCTCATCCTATTTAAAAGTAGCTCATACTTGTGACTGTAAGATAACTTTTACTGTTTTGCCATTTGGGAAATCAAAGAATCCCAAAGTGATCTGTTAGTGTAACTCTTGGGATGTGATGAATTTGTTGAAATATCTTCTCTGTTTGTCACTGTAACCAAGGATTTCCATGCTCAAATTGTGGCCTTTGCTCTCCTTTGACAATATTACAACTTCCTCCTCTCAAGGTTTGCCACTGTCATTCTTTCTTAATCCTAGGTGGATTAATTGTTATGTAATATTCTGATTTCTCAGTCTAGTTGTGTGTCAGTAAAACTAGTACTTCTTTTTTTCCTTTTCATGTTGTGGAATAATTACTGGAGCTGATTTGATTGAGGTTCCAGTTACTACCCTGAGCAAGGAGTTTCTCAGGTTTCAGTAGGAATCATGTCCTCTGGTGAACATTGCTTATTATAATCTCGTTATAAAACCAAAGCACACCTCCATCTCAAAAGGCTACCCACCTCCAATATGTGACCATCCTTCAGTGATTGTGTGCTCTGAATTTCTTCTAGTCTATAACTTTAAAAGCAAAGTGAGGAGATTTTATGCCAATCATAATAAAGGTATGAACGACTAGAGTCACTCAAGCTCCACCTGAAATTAAAAAATAGTATAGAAATGGCTTAAGAAAGGGTGAATGTTAGGAAAGGTACCACTGCAAACAAGTTGGGAAGATGCTATCGCAAATCCGCTGAGTTCTGGGATCATTTGATGGGCTGAGCCTTGCTTCCTTCCCCCGATAGGGACTCCTGTTGGGTGAGATTCCATCACTTGGATATATTGAGTGCTTCCCTGGGAAAAATTAGAAGCCTCTATAGAGTTATTTTGTTTAATTTAAGGCATTTGTAGCCAGGATCTATTATTTATATTCTTGATACTTCCATGTGCTTTGCAGACAGTGTATTTATGACCAGCAAGCTAAAAGAATCTGCATTTCTGTGGCTTTGCTGAACTGCACTATTGGTTAATCTAGCTCTGACAGTTCTCACTGGATGCAACCAAACTTCTTAAGTGTGGCTGTGCTAGTCCATCAAACACCACTAGACTGCAGGTGCTTCATGCTATTTGTGCATCTGTAATCGTGGTGGTTCAGTATAACAAACGTGACCGGACTTACTGTGCTGAATTGCACATCATGCAGAATCGAAGCCCAGCTGCCCCCAGCCCCTCTGATCACAGGATCACAGGATGTCAGGGTTTGGAAGGGATCCTGGAGATCTTTGAGTCCAACCCCCCTGCCAGAGCAGGACCATAGAATCCAGCACAGGTCACACAGGAACACAGCCAGGTGGGTCTTGAAAATCTCCAGAGAAGGAGACTCCACAACCTCTCTGAGGAGCCCCTTCCAGTGCTCTGGAACCCTTACAGGAAAGAAGTTCCTCCTCATGTTAAGGTGGAACCTCTTGTGCTCCAGCTTACACCCATTCCCCTTGTCCTGTCACAGGGCACGAGTGAGAAGAGTCTGCCCCCCTACTTCTGACACTCAGCCCTCAGATATTTATAAACATTTATCAAATCCCCTCTCAGGCTGCTCTTCTCCTGACTAAAGAGCCCCAGGTGTCTCATCCTTTCCTCATAAGACACTTGCTCCAGTCCCTTCACCATCCTTGTAGCCTCCGTTGGACTCTCTCGAGTAGACCCTTGTCCCTCTTGAGCTGGGGAGCCCAGAACTGGATGCAATACTCCAGGTGAGGTCTCACCAGGGCAGAGTAGAGGGGGAGCAGAACCTCCCTCCATCCACTGGACACATTCCTCCTAATGCACCCCAGGATACCATTGGCATTCTTGGCCACAAGGGCACATTGCTGTCCCATGGAGAACTTGTTGTCCACCAGGACTCCCAGGGCCTTCTCCATGGGGCTGCTTCCAGCAGCCAGCCCAACCTGTACTGGTGTACTTTATTATTCCTTCCAAGATGCAGGACTCTGCACTTATCCCTTTTAAACCTCATTAAATTCTTCTTTGCCCAGCTCTTCAGTCTGTGCAAGTCCCGCTGGGTGGCCGCACAGCCTTCAGGTGTCTCTGCCAATCCTCCCAGCTTCGTGTCATCAGCAAACTTGCTGAGAAGACACTCTGTCCTGTCATCAATATTGTTGATAAAGATGTTGAATGGGACCAGACCCAGCACTGATTCCCTGGGGCACTCCACTAGTTACAACTCTCCTGATATCTCAAGACAAGCTGGAATGCAAGGATGCTTATTTTTTGCCAAATTTCTTAACCCTTAACACAACACATATTTGTCAGAAAGAAAAATATTCTTGATGAACTGTATTCCAGATTCCTTAGAACACCCCTTTTTGCATTTCCCCCTATAGTAACCAAAATATTTTCCTGTCAAATTACATGCCAAGGAGTATCTAATTAAGTCTAGATACTAGAGATAAAAGCACTTTTTCTTGGTAGTGTGACTGCATAATGCTGTAATTTTTCACTCTTTATTATGGTATAAGGAGTGTATTGTTCCCTTCAAAGATAGCTAGATCTCAAAACATGTTGGAACAACTTCACTAGTGACAATCCACTTCAATATTTACTTAATGTTCTCTGTGCTATAGTGAGTTTTACAAATGCAATCTTCAGAAGGCCCAGATGAATGAGACTGGCAAAAGTTGTATTGAATTGATCTGGTACAAAAATGAAACATCCAGCACTGTGTGCACAGTGCACCACAAATAGCTGACTCCCAAAAATCACCATTAGGTCTTCAGTTAGCAGACTGTTCTTATGCACCCATTCCTGTCCTTTCATATCTTGCTACTTCTTCTTACGTGGATGCCTGTGGTTGACAGAGGGAAGGATAAGGGCACTATGAAAAACTTGAGTGATAATAATTTAGAAGAGAAAGGATGTCGATACGCTGTACTCTGCCATGATCTTGTTCTAAAGAATTAAAAACTGTCCTAGCACTTTAGGATGAGAGGCAGAAGTTCAAGATTCTGTCAGACCCAGTTCTGCTCTCCAGCTGCCCCTTTAGTCCCTCAACCAGTAATCTCCTCCAGAATAATTCTACACTGTTCCACCTGGCCCTTACTCTCTGGTTACCTACAATATCCTCGAACCATCAGATGTGCCAATAATCCTTATTTTCCTTCACTGAAATTTTCTCCTATGTCCTGAATCTAACCCATGCCCACCTCAGGCCTGGACACTTCCATTCCAGTACCCAGCATTAAAAGATGTTTTATTGCTTCTTTGAAACCTCCCTGCTGCACTACAATCACTCTGTGACCTTCCTGTGCAGACAGCCATCTATCTGGCTTCCCTAGAGGAGGCTGAAAATCTCTTCTCTCCCTCAGGTTACATTCTCTACTTAACTCATTGACACTGTATTTATTGCAAGGTTAGAAACAGCAGCAACAACCTGGAAAAGACAGCAACTTGTAGGAAACTCAATATTCAGCTTCTCCGGGATTAATGAAAAGGAATTCCACAGAAGCCATCTCCTTCTTGCTACAGTCCACACATCTTGCAGAAATGCATGGAGACACTGAAATATTCTGAGTCTGATCTGGTAAAATCACACCAAAGCCCTGCTGGCACTGGGGATCCTTCAGATTGTTCTACATTAGTCATGCTGTCTCGTGTTTGCACACATAACACTATGCCTTGCTTACTCCTTGCATTGTACTCAGTCCTTCCATTTAATTGCTGGTGACTATATCAAATGATCTCATTTTATTTTATTCTTTAATCTGGTGAACTAAGCAGTTGTCAGTCTTCTCCTGCTGGTGGCTGACAGTGCATTTATACCTTTTCTTGTCTTGCATTCTCCTATATGGCAAAATATCCTCAAGGGCTGTGTAAAATCTGGGGCATGATGCAAAGCAAATATTCTGTCATTAAGTTAAAAAATATAGATGAAAAATCAAAAAATTGGCAAATGTATTTCAAATTAAAATGTAGCCTTTAGATATCTATTCTTATTTAGAAAGTCAAGGAATTAATTTTATTTTTAAGATAGCTATTTCTAAAAAGCTGCCCCAAATGAATCTTTAATTATGTAATGTGAATTCTACTCAGTTTAATCCTATAGGCTTTCCTGGTTGGCTAGAAAGATAGAGTCACATGGTCAGAATTACTTTAGGGTGGTTATTATTCTTCTAGAACTCTTGTCTAATGTTTTATTTCACGGTGAGATACTACTTTTTGTTTGGTACTCACATTTTTCTAGCTCATGTTCTGACGTGTCTCTGTTGCACAATACATGTTTCATTGTTAAGACCTGACTGAATTTACCATAATTTCTTGACTTGTCTTAAAATCTTGTTTCTAAATACAAGGCTTGCTTATCTCACTGCTTGTTCTGGTCAAGTGTGAGGCTTGATTCCTCATTGATCTTGATGAAAACACATGAGTAGCTTTACTGACACCAGTTTAAGGACACAAAAATTAAAATTGCAAATTTTATTGTAAATTAAAATGCAAAATACTGCATGTTTTCAGGGATTAATGTTCTAATAAAAAACCCTCTCTTTCTTCAGAATATTTTCTAGTTACGCAATTGATAATTAACTTCATGATGAGTTATAAAAAAAGCTATGAGGAGCAAAAAATACAGTTCACACCTGTATAAAAACACTGTAGACATCAGTGGAACTGAATATACTTAATATATTATATAAAAGAGTGACCTTAAAATTTTATCTATTAAAAAGTGAAGTTTCACTGAAATCAAAGTATTTTGAAAGGATTTGTCAATTAAAAATAAAAAAAGTCATTGAAAGATGCTGAAACAAATTCCTAGGTTTTTTTTCAATAGTGTCAGAACATTTGTGGTCAGACTGCTGCATCTAAATATACATATCTAAAGTATATATGTCTACCCAGATACAGCTCTTGCTGTGGTCAGTGGAGAGAAAGACTTCTGTGTAATGTAGCCATCTAATGTAAAGCAGATTCACTGTGTCCTAAACATGTCTTTTTCTCTAAGCTGATGATAAATGGTCCAGAGGGATTCAGTTTCTCAGACACAGGCAGTTAGGACCAGGTTAGTACCTGAAGTGTAGCTGACTTCCAGCTGCTACTCCAAAAATTATGGACCCGCCTGCATGGTATCTCCTAGCTCTGCAAGGGCATCTTGGTCACCACACAGTGTCTAAAATGTCAGAATATGTCTGTGCTTAGGTAGCTGAATGTCTTCCAAAGTTTGTTTCACTTCATTTTCACTTTGAGCTTTCATAGTTTTGAGCTTTTTGTAATTTTGTTGCATTTTCTCTTGATGCTCTCAGGGTTCAAGTTTCCTTTCTGTCATTTTGGTATATGCCAGGGAAACTTCTTAATTGTTACTAGCCACTGAAAACCATTTCTTTCCCTACTGTTTGCTGCAAAAGCTGTTCTTAAGTTACTCTATGCTCCTGTGGAAAAAGAACATCCTTAATACCATGAAAGAATATGTTAGGACACTGGATATTCTAGCATGTAGTTCTTAAGGATCTCTAGTAAGTATAGTGAGTCTGTTGCTTGTTAAATCAGTTGACAAGCTGATCTCCAATTTTATCTCCAATTTTAGGTATGAAATAATGCATTTATTTAAAGCTAGAAGCTGTAAATTTGTAACAGGATACAGATGAAAAAGTATACACTTGGTTAATGTTATACTTAATGCGATACCTTTTTCAGTTGCTTCAGCATCTCATGTCTCTCCTACCTCCTTTTTATAGGTGAAACTGAAATCTTATATTGATTTTCTGTGATGATTATGTTTCTTTTATATAAAGTGACTGTTATGATCTCCTTCCCTGTAGTGCTCAACAGAAGGTGTCACAGATCAAAAGCCATGACCTGCCTATAATATGTCAAGTTATCCCTCATCTTGCACAGTTCCTGCCTATGAACGCTTCCACCTGCATTTACTGTAGTTGGGTAATGAGACATCACATAGTGACATAAAGGATGAACCTTCTTTTCTTAAAGTCTTTTCAGTAACATTTTGATTGTATAAAGTCCTGGAATATTCCTGTCTAAGCCTCACGTTGTAACTTTTTCTCTGCTAAAGACATTTTCAGAGATATGTTGGTAAAATGAGTTACATCTTGTTAGGAAAATGTGGGATATATATAGTCTTCCTGTTAGGGGCATAAGAAGTCTTTCCATATGAATAGGATACAAAGATTGTATATGATTCCACATAGAATATAACTGAAAGGAAAGTGCAGAGGTGAATATCGTTCTTCACTCATTGTATCCAAACCTGTGGTGCTGTCTCATCATTAACTTTAACCCTTTGTAATATATTACAGTACTTGGGCATTATTGAAATCACATTTCCACACAAAGACACTTTAGTTTTTGAAATATCTCTGATATTTGGGAGATACTTGGGAGTTCAGTCTGGGATTAAACTAAAATGTTATTAGTAGTAAATATTACCTATATTATCAAATTTGAAGTACTCATGTCTGAAGATTGAAGATCTATGCATGCATTAGAAAAAACACCCATCTGGCCTGTATGTTCTTTCAGAGGAAATTATATGGGGGTATTTCCTCTCACCTTTTAGGGTTTTTGAGGATTCATTTATAAAGTTCTACAAGAAAAGCTGGAAATTGTCTAAACAGTGGCTGCCACTTAATCTTTGTCATGTAGGTGCAAGTATCTCTCTTGGTGTTAATTTTTGACAGCGCAAAATAAGGGAACTGATTTTCAAACAGTATGTTAGTACTTCTCAATCACAACATGTCCATGAAAGTGAAGGGCATTTTTTTTTTGCCCATGTTCTAAAAATAAGGAGGATACAGAGAAGCGGCTGTATTTTTTTTTTTTTTTCCTGAACTGATTCATCAATTTTAGTTCATGTGTTTTTTTCATTGATGGAGGCTCTGCTGTGATAGCTCTGGTTTTATTTTCCATTAGAGTATATCTTGTTATCTAGTAGAAAGTTTACTAAAAGCTTGACTTAGAGATTAGCTCAAATGTAGTATTCATTGAATGCACTTAATCTTCTAAATTCTCTGATATTGATCTGCAGAAAGAGAAGCTTATGCCTTTTGATGGAGATCTATCCCTTTAGTCCAAATTGATGATGATGCTCATCCTTTCATATTGTCAACCAATTTTCCCCCTACTTTCAGGAACAACAGGTACAACATCTGCTAGTATAGCAGCATCTGTAGCTTTGAGCTATAAAAATAACAGACAGATTTAACTGTTTCTGTTCACAGACTACGATTTAATGCTGTTTTCAAGAGGTGCTAATGTATTCTTCTTATAAATATTTACCTATCATGAGCTCCTTCACTTTACACACTGGAACAAAATGTTGCTTCTAGTAAAAAAACACAAGGGGGCAGTTCAGGATAACAAACCAACAACAGCAGAGTAAACGATACCAGAAAGTTCAATTTTGGAAGAAGTAGCTTTCCCGAATCTTCAAATTAGGGTTGCATAGATGCAGAGATTACCTTTAGCACCCAGAGATTTCTGGTCCAGAATTACAGACAAGAAATAAAATAACAGAGAATGTATTTTAATATAGAACTGGCCTTTAGTCAATGAAAGGAAAGAGGGAACAGCTCCTACAAGCTGGGTGTGTTGGAAGGATCTTTTTCAAACATGTTTTCCTCTTGTTCAAGAATTTACGTGCATCAATTAACAGAACAGATTTGACAATGTTTCAGTTTAGTTTTAATGTGATAAGCATTAGTGCAGCCAGCTGCACTGTAGCACTGAGATAAACTGGATTTATTTCTAATTTACTTTGTTTCCTGTAGAGACTCTAAACCAAGCTTTTGCAACATAAACTGCTGCACTGAAGGAGTATCGTGAATAAAGGCTGTGCAAAGAATGACTAGATGTGCCAGTGGAAACTTTTATCTTGCCATGAATGCAATGGAAACAACTTCACCTTTTCTATGGAAAGCTCTTAACATTTTTATTGTTGCATATTCTAACTACTGCAGTACAAAATCAATTTCCATAATGCTTCTTAGCCAGAAGCAGCCCAGAATGATTCACAATTCAGTAAAAGCTTGCAGGTACCTTGAAGTGTACCTTTGCTTTGTGTTAATTTCCAGTGTACAGGAAAGGTAAACCCTACAGGAGGGCACAGGTTTTCTTCATGATAGGATGACTCTTGGGAAATGGAGGTAGGAGATGGGAAAGTTAACATATCAAAGTATGTCCCCAGGCCTGCCTTATGCCTGTCTCACCCTCCAGTATATTGGAAGAATTAAAGGAAGAAAGAACCCCCAGGAGGAGTTAGGACTGACTTGATCAGTATTCATTTCATCTTCTCCTGTTTCAGTACTTAAGGAGCAGGCAACTATAGCACCACAGGAGAACCTACAGAACTTCTGTGCCCCCAGGCCAGGCTGGTTTCATCTCTGTGGTCTCATGGTGAATGCTTCCACAACCATACTGTACTGCCAGCCACTGGTCAGAAGCTGGGGTAGAGGCAGAGGTTGGAGCTTTGAGATGGCATTTTCAGAGTGGGGCATAGGGGAGAAATCCTTAACTAACTTCAGGCATGAGTGTGTGCTATCAAGCTAGGAAATTGGCTAAAGGTGAAAACCTCAAATATAACGAACTTACCAATGATCTGAAAAATGTTTGCTGTGATTGGATTACCATTCTGTAGTAGGAAGCTTCTCCTTTCTGAGAAGGGTGGCCCAAATACGTTGCCTACTGCATAAGGCAGTAAGGCTGATGGTACTCAAAAGTAGCTCTCTGCTTGAACTCCTCACAGTGTGACTGCATCATTTGGAACCTTTGTGACCTGTGCTGGATGATATGATCCTGCTCTGGCAGGGGGGTTGGAATCATAGGTCTCCAAGGTCCCTTCCAACCCCTGACTCTCTGTGATCCTGTGATCCTGTGAACATTTTCTAGTTTTAGAAGTCCTTAGAAGAGAAAACACTTTTGTAACAAAACCATGGGATTATTACTGACTGGATTTTTTTCCTGTGTTGAATATAGAAAGTACAGAGCATGGTGCACATATGCACAGTGGACCACTCCCATTCTTAAACCACTTACTGAATCAGAGGTAGTGTTAGATACAATCAAACCATGATTCTGAAGTCCAGGTTGCTGCCTGATGATATAGTCAAAGACTGATTCAGTATATATTCACAGAGCAGTGCCACTCTTGTGCAATAAAAGCTCTTAAAATGAACATGCAGGTTGGCATTAGATTCAGATTAGATTAGAATATTAATCAGTAATATAAAAAGATATGATTTCCATACACTGTGAGATTCTGTCAAATGTAATGGTCACAGGTTCCTCAATCTCTCGTATTTATTTCCTGAAGAGAATTTAGACTAATCAGCTTTTCCTTTTGGGAGGTTGAATTGTGTCTGTATGTTATCTTGCAAAACAGGACAAGTATCTGTCAAATGAACGAATAAAACAAAAATAAAAAGATACGATATCCAGGAGCAGCTGGTAATTGTTGTCAATGACAGGGTATTTTTCACTGCACTTGGATAATTTTATTTTATATCTAAGAATGGGGGGAATATTAAAAAGGTACAGTTTGGCAGTTTTTGCATTTCTTCTAGAGCATAAAGTCCTTTTTAGATTTGCTACCGCCTACTCACGGCGTGTTCTCCATCTGACACTTGAGTAATTGTTATAAACCATTTCCATCTGTGATTTACTTTATGTTTCCTATTGCAGGTGACAGTTAATGTATCTTGTCTGCTGATATGAAATTAAAAAAAATGGTCTGAAAATGCTAAGAACGAACACTTGCAAAGACAAAGGCAGTAAAAAAAAAAAAGCACTTTTAAAATTTCAAAATGCATATCCTTTGCAAATTGCTTAGCCCACAATTTAATCAGTTCTTAGGATGCCTAGAGTATCATCTTTCCAAAAAAATGCAAGTGAGGATGGGGTAACACTCCTTAAGAATTTATATTTCCATGGTAAATTCCTTTATCTACAAAAGTGATTAGTGTAGACAATAAGCAAAGATTTGGTGTTATAGTTTTCCACAGACTTTCTAAGTTTACTCGGTATGTTGTGCCAGGCTTCTTCCACCTTAAATTGACTGACATCAGAAGAATTATATCGTAAGTAAGATGTTTCACCTAAGGTGAACAATAGAACCTTAAACTAATAAAACTTGATCACTGCTGGAAGGACAAAGATATAACAAGCAAGGCTACCATAGGTAGTGTTAATTCTGAAGTCATCTGTCAACTAGAACTTTGCATCTGGAAGTGATCAGGAGGTCATAGACCCAGCTCAGGGAGAGGAGAAAATAGGGAGCAACCATGCTATCTTTGAGAAAATCTCATGCTATTGCTAAGTTTTATGTCTACCATAAAATATGCACGTGTCATCTTCATTTCTAAATGTGCTGTCCTTGAAAGAGGATGAAATGTCTGTGTCACTGTTTCACTTTCCAAATGCTGACAGTTTGGTAATACTAAGAATGAATTTTACCTGTCCTTCTGCTAGTTAATTAGATGCATTTTATAGTGCAAAGGACATGTTTAATTTCACCATGACAGTTTCAAATGCACAGAAAAAAAATGCAGCTCATTCATAGCTAGATATGTCCATAAAGACTGTAGCCCAAATCAGTGATTGGCAAACCATGGGCTGCAACAGAAGAAAACACAGTGGCTGCAGTTTTGACAGATAATGTCAACATGAAACTAAGTAGTAAGAACACAGTTTTGGATGGTGATGACACAGGGGATGTCTGGTGTACATGCAGATGTCAGGAGTATACATGGGAATTGTTAGTCTAAACTGATCCATAGAACAGCATTTATTATATTGATATCAAGCTTTTAGGTGCTTCCATGCTTAAGCACCTAGCTTAATCAAAATCTTATGAAGAGTATTTTTGGTGGAAAGTCCTTAGCTTTGTACACCTCAAAATGGATTTTTAATGCACTTGAACACTGTGGAGCTTGCAATAAATTATCTTCTCTTTGGGAGCAAATATATTATTTGCAGCCTTGCCAAGCTCATGCTGCCCTGAAGGCCTGAAGGCTCTTCTCTCCCTCCCTTCCTTCCTTCCTTCCTTCCTTCCTTCCTTCCTTCCTTCCTTCCTTCCTTCCTTCCTTCCTTCCTTCC
>JANHGN010022004.1:0-16202 GCA_024605025.1 Megaceryle maxima | reverse complement strand
GTCTCCAGAGAAGGAGACTCCACAGCCTCTCTGGGCAGCCTGGTCCAGGCTCTGTCACTCTCACAGGGAAGAAGTTTTTCCTCACATTGAGGTGGAACTTCCTGTGTTTCACCTTGTGACCGTTACCTCTCATCCCATCCCAGGGCACCACTGAAAAGAGCCTGGCCCCTTCTACTTGACCCCGACACTTCAGATATTTGTAAACACTCATAAGATCTCCTCTCAGGCTTCTCTTCCCCAGGCTAAACAGCCCCAGGGCTCTCAGCCTTTCCTCCTAAGGCAGCTGTTCCAGTCCCTTCAGCATCTTTGTAGCCTCCGTTGGACTCTCTTGAGCAGATTCCTGTCTCTCTTGCACTGGGGAGCCCAGAACTGGACACAATCCTCCAGATGTGGTCTCACTAGTGTGGAGCAGAACCTCCCTCAACCTGCTGGCCACACTCTTCCTTATGCCCCACAGGAGACCATTGGCCTTCCTGGCCACCAGGGCACATTGCTGTTCCTTTGCTAAACCTCATCTACCTGGGATATATTCTAAGCAACTGCTGCAGGCTTGCGCTGGGTACGAGGAAGCTGTGTTGCCACACCAACCGCCACGTGGTCACGTTCTGCCAGCAGATGGTCACCTGAGAAATAAGCAGTTTGCTGAGAGCAGTTCAGGATTGGTGCTGAGAGTATGAACTTTGCAGCTGGTGCAAATCAAGGTGGGTTTACTAAAGCCAGTGAACATTCTCCCAACATCCATCCAACGTGGGATTTCTGAGCCGAATGGGAAAATCTTGAAAGAAGATGAGCACATTTTAAAAGTTTACTCCTCTATTTTAAAGGTGCCCTTTGCTAACACGTTGTGCAGTTGAGTTGCACAGCTGCAGCTCCTCCAAAATACGGTTAAAAGGGGTGAGATTTCGTGAACATTTAAAACTGAGAATAAATAGCAAGGGAACTGAATGGCTACGCTTATATTTAAACCAATATCCTAACTGTCTAAGAAAGACTCAATGTTCTGACTTGCTGTTAGGAATTTAGGTACAAAGTGATAATAAACCAAAACCAGATTGCTGAAGAGGAATATACCTATAATTTCACTGTGTAAATGTAACTGATTGCCCCCTAAATGCATTTAGTGTTGAGTTTTCTGGGCTACTTCTTGTAGGATGCCTCATCCTGAGAAACATTCAGTCAAATTTAATCGTAGAATCGTCTTCTGATCTCTGTTACTCGGATCCCTAGTCTAAAAGTAGAGGTGTTGCTTCTGCCTGCCTTGTTTTGAATGCTTGTGGTGTGATTTCTCACAGCCAAGACACAGGTGGGTGTAACCGCAAACAGCTCCAGCGAAGCAACAGACGCAGTCTGCACGGGTGGTTTCTTCAGGGGTGGTGGCAGATGGGGAGTGGTAGCTGATAATCATGCACCAGGGAACAGAATCACAGAATCACAGCATGTTAGGGATTGGAAGGGACCTCAAAAGATCATCCAGTCCAAAATGTCTGCTGGAGCAGGATCACCTAGATCAGGTCACACAGGAACATGGTGCTTGTGTTTTTCAGTTGGTGTCATGAAGATAAGGGCTCTCTTTAATCTGTTTTCCTTTCTTCTCTCAGTCGTTTGAGCACAGCAGGTTTTAGTGATTTGCCACCAACTTCTCCACGTGCTGTAGAATGTCCTATTAATCAGTAAGAGTGATTTGGAGAGCAAAGCAGTTGCTGCTGGAGACCCGGTGACCGTACCATTAGAAGAAGCTGTATTTTTACAGGGTTTGTGATATGATTATCTAATGGCACCAGAAGTTTGCATCTTTCAGAGAGAGTTTCTGGCCCTCATCTAGTTGGCACCCATGGTTTGAATGATGGATGGTGGTTAGAGCAGTGTCTTCTGGTTTAGTTTCATCTGAAAGGAGTTCATCTCGTGCCCTCCGAGACTTCTCCAGGATGACAACCAAGTCAGCTGGCTGAGTGCGACCAGAAGATTAATTTCTGAACTGAAATGTTAATGTAGATATGTAGACACTACCACTATAAAATACCAGTCGTTCTAGTAGTGTTGTGGAGAAGGTTATTTTTAAAAGACTGAGGAAAAATTAATTTCCTTCTGGGTCTAAAGATATCTATAGTTCTGGAGATGAAGAGGGTACAACATTTGACCTATTAATGGAAATGGAGGTAAGTCTAGCAGGCGTAACACCACAACCCACAGATCCTGGCACACTTTCTCACAGGCTGAGTCTTTCCAGGGATCTACCTCCTTCTTGCTTATGAAAGGAGAGCAGACAAAAAGCAAGTCTTGCTTTTCCTAGAATTGGGATAGAATCCAGTGATCCAGGAGCAACTAAGCTGCAGTCCCAAAATCTTCTTGCAGAGATGGAAGCAGAACAGTGCTGTAACCCCAGCCTGGACCCAGGTCCTTGAGATGCTGTCACTTGCAGGAGGTGTGCTCAAAGTCCTCAGCTGCCACTGCCCACAACAGAAATCACCTCAAGCACACCGCTGCTAGCACGTCCACCCACAGACTAAGCTCAGGAAGGAAATGATACAAATCAGACCCAGACAGAATGCAGCAGCATGTATGCCAGTGCAACTCTGGTGATGGGGGTGGGGGGAAGCTTTGTGACTATTAAAGCCATAGAGAAATCCAAAGAAGGTGAAGTGGCTGCAGTCTTTGCACAGATTCCTGCACAAATCTGCAGTAAAGCTGGTGAAATCGTTCAGAGAAATTCATAGTTCAGTGACATCTTCAGGTGTCCAGCTTTGACGAATACTTCATTGCTCGTGCAAGAGACCCAAAGGAAAATCACAGATAGGGATTTTAAGCTGATGGCACTGCCGAGGCTGTGGAGATTATACAAGAGGTCAACAAAATGAACTTGTAGTAGCTTCCCTAAAGAACAGAACCAGTAGATGCATCAAAAGTTTAATATGTTAAGAAAACTGAACGCTTCTTTGGGCAAGGCAAATCATGTCTCTCAACTGTACTAGAGCATGAGAAGAAATGAGAGAGCATGTGGACAGCTCATTGTGTTGATAGATTCTGCCTAGACTTTTGAAAGCTATTTGAAAGAGCTTCTCAGCAAAAGCTCCTAAAAACAAAGCTATTATGGGATCAAAAAGGTTAGTTCTCACCTGGATAAATGACTGTTTTAAACATAACAAGCAACAGGTGGGAATAAATGGTTTGTTTTCATAGAAGGGAGAAGTCATTCTGGGGAGATAGAGCTCTGAAGAGAGCTCTCTGAGACCTTGTGCTGTTCGAGATATCTGTAATGATGTGAGATGAGTGATGAATGGCAGGGTATCATTGTGTGATGATCATGTAGTAAAGGAAAAGGCCAAGTGTGAATAGATACAGAATGAATAGGCTGGGTAGTGAAAGGGAAGATGAAATTCAATGTAAGTAAATGTAAAGTGATGAACATAGGAAAAAAAAACCCCTCTAACTTTCTATACGCACTGATGGGTTCTGAGTGAGTTGAACCACACAGGAATGAGATTTTAAGAGAGATATTTCTCTAAAAATGTCAGCTCAATACACAGTAGTGATCAAAAAGCAAGTCTAATATTAGGAATTGCTAGGAAAGGAGTAAAGAACATCAGAAATTATTGTTATGTAGAATATTAACTCACATTTTGAATGCTGTGTGAAGTTCTGGTCTTCCTATCTCCGTATGTATAAAGTAGAATGAAAAAAAAAGAGGTAAAAAGGGAAGATAAAAAAAAATAACCAAGGGGAGACATAACTCATGAGTGACACAGAAAAGGAATAGAAAATGATGACTCTGTTTCAGTATAAGAAGAAGCAGCAAATGCAACTACGAGGCAACAAATTCAGAACTAACAAAAGGAAATATTTTTCATACAGGGTACTGTTTAAAATGCTTTGCCACAGGGTACATGGGCTAAAAAAGCAAATGGGATAAATTAATGGGAGAATAATCTATTGAGGGTTATTAAGTACATGCTACGTATTAAGTACCTACTATTGACTGCATTTAATAGGCTATTAAATACCACCTCTAGCTAATGAAGTCCCTCAGCCACAACACAGGGAAAGAATTTCAGAGAAATATCATTATGTGCTTGTCCTTCTTTCATGCCCTTCCTTTGGCATTTCATCTTGGTCCCTGATGAAGAGGATGAAATGGATTAGATAGACCTCTGATCTGGCTCAGCATGGTCACTCTAATGTCCAGGATGATGTTTGGAAGATGCTACCTTCAAATTTTCCTTTAGAGGCTGAAAGATGTCAAACCAAACAAAGAAGTGGCTTGGGTCCAGCCTACATCTCACTGAGGAGAAGCCATGCTCTTGTGGCTGGTAAGATTTTGAATGGACAGGACATGTCTGCTCTGACAAGGACGTGTATTGTGACATTTCTCTGTTAAGGATTCTTTGGTTTAGGGGCATAGCTCACGAAGAACTAGCACAAGCTTCACCTTCCCAGACTCAGCCATGGGTAGGAACACTGAAAGATAGGCTTCTCTTCTTGTATTAGCAAAGGCATGGCTCTCCCACAGAAGAGGTTGTGTAACAACTTCATTTATTTCTCACATATAGAGTTTGTCCCTGCATGGATGAAAAAATAGCTCGTGACAGTTCCACCACCTATATGTAAAGAGGTGATAAAAATTATTTTGTTTTAATTTTCAATAGCTAGAAATTATTTTGGTTTAATTTTCAATAGCTAGCATGCTCCACACATTGCTATTCAACACTACTTTCCAGCTGTCACTCCTGAATGACTTCAGCTGTATTCCCTTCTTCCACGATAGAAGCACACCCCTTAACAAAAGCTGGCTGTCAGAACAGCGGCACTGAGTTTTATGTGTACATCTAGACTTGCAATAACGTATATGTGGAATAATTGCCTGCTGGAAAAGAGTTTATGCCTAACACCCAAAGTAATTAAAACTACATGAGGACAAATTTGACGGTGTACTTCATCATCAGGATTTACTTTCCCATCACACCCTCAGAGGGCAAATTGATGGCCATGTAAACAATTAATCACCTGTGAATGAACAATGAAAGCTCCCCCAACAGTCCAGAGATTGCATTTCCTTAGCAAGCCCATCAGTATAAAGCAACAGCAGCACCAGTATGAGTGCCACAAATATCTTGTGGGGAGAACTGGTTGGTAGAGGAGCAGGGGAATTTGGCTACATTTGCACCCCAAAAAAACCAAGACAAGTTTTTAGTCCATCATTATTTGCCACCATTATTTGATGATATAAATGCTTGAAGTAGCCGCTCTGCAGCATCCGCCTCGGAATGAAGATGCACGTGCACTTGACTTGGATTCACTGAGGGAACTAGGTGGAATTCCCTTCCTCATTGTCTTTCTGCCAGCCTCTGTCCCTTGTTGCATGCTGTGGGATGCAATGTGGTAGCAACCTCCTCCTCCTCCATATCCTCATCTGGCCCTGAATGCTGCATCTTTTCACAAGAAGATGGAGAAAGCAGTGGCCCTTTGCAACTTTTACACAAGGTGGTTGCTCCCCAGAAGAACTTCTCTGAAGACCACACGAAGTGAGGAAGATGGGAGGAGGACAAGCAGTTTAAGCAAACTGAATGCTAAATGCAAAGTGGGCCTCTGTTTGTGGCACCCTGAAGAGTCATGCTCGTAGTATCAACATACTCATGTCTTGTATCTGGTGTTGGGAAGATGCCAAATGTATTCAAGGTTAATGTGTGTGAGTCAGGACACTGACGTGCTGTGGTTGAGGGTTTTGCTCCCTGTCCTGTGACACACATGTGGCATCATGCTGTGGTGGTGGAGGAATTTTGGCATGCAATAAATTTGCCTGAGATCTAAAGAGGTATGTGGGAACCTGATCCTCTGCAGAACTTGGCCACATGGGTAGGGGTCCTCCTGCTGCGATAAAGAAAGTCTCTTGTATTGCAGACAGAGCACAGAGACTTTTGGTCCTGGATTGCATAAAATTGATCAAAACTTGTCCTGGCTTTGGAGTAGCAAATCCCACTACCCTCCCTTGAGTTTCTTCCATTCCTGCCACTGCCAGAGAAGCATTGCAAGGAGTGAAAAAGGGAACAGGTCCCTGGATGGTCTGGGATAAACGGAGACATAATGACAGAGATGTCCTTGGAGAGAGCTGTGCACAAATTCACCTTTATCCTTGAAGGTGGATACTGGGAACTGCTGAGTACTGAGAGGAAAATAGTTGGTGAGATTTGTTTTGTTTAGGAAAATGTTTCTGAGCAGAGCTAAGCAGAAAGACAGTATTTGGGGGGGGAATGTAATTACCAAATGTAATTATTCCCTTTTCAAAACCAGAAATTCACAAAATTGTATTTGGCATGTATTTTTGGGTTTTGGGTTTTTTTGTTTGTTTTGTTTTGTTTTTTATTTGTTTGGTTTTGGTTTTGTTTTTGAAGTAGATTCCCAAATACCTGCATCTAAATAAATGACTGATCCTCTGAATTCCTTGGTGCTCAGTTCCATTGACAGACCATCGACCTTCACTTTTAAAAGTTCTGAGTAATTGCACTGTGGATGGTTTAAAACACAAAGCCATGCCCAAATGGGCTGAAGCAGAATTCATAACAGGTTTTTTTTTTTAGTGCTACAGCAGCAGTTATCAGGAGTTGTGTGAGGTTAACCCAGCCTGGCAGTGTTTCTGTGAACAAGGACTGCAATGCAGACATACTCAGAAGGTGCAGGAACAGGAGGAGTGGCTGCAGATGATGAAGAGGAGTTAGGGTCTATCCTACATGCCAGACACTTGCAATTGCTCAAACCCCAGTCTTTTCTGAGGTGTTTTCCAGTTAATGTTCCTCATTTTGAAGCACCTCAGCTGGCTTTTCTGCCCCTTTCTCAGCTAGACAGCAGCAGAGGGGTTCTGGCTGGGTACAGCTTGTCCCTGCTGGGTGCATTCTAATCCAGCCTGGAGAGGGGCCAAGCAGACCTGATAGCTGGGAGCTCAGGGAGCTCAAGTGGAGAGAGTGCCATGAGTTGAGAAGGCAGGTTTCTGTGTCTGGCTGGGTCTCTGCAGGCTTTGCTGCTGTTTTATTAATTGGCTGTGTAAAGGGGTGCTCTGTTTGGAAAGGCTTGAAGGAGACCTAGGGTGATCTTAGCCTGCCTTGAGAAAATGCTCAACTAGTTTAAAGTGCCTGCCTTGTAAAGCACCATAAATGAGAATAGGGAAGCAAAGCCCTTCCTCCCCATCCCTGCTGAAGGAAAATGATTTGTACCAGACAGAGAAGTCTGAGGGTTTTTATATGCATGAAAAAAAAACAAAAAACCAACACCGATTTATATTGTTAAAATTCTGATGTGCACAATTAAGAGATGTGAAGGCTTTTAGTGTATTTTTAGGGCAGAAACCCCAGAGATTTGTTTAGAATAATAAAACAGAAAAGAAGATATGAAAATTAATTATTTCTTTATGAGAGCTTGTTAATTAATTCTTCATTAAAATGCTGTGCAAAAAGAATTTGCTCTGTACCCATATAGTTTCCTTACTGAAGGCTGCTTCCTTTGTTAAAAATGTCAGGGCAAACCCATTTACAGACTCACAGTTTTATAACTCCTTATGTGTAGCATGCCTTGCACTGGCAAGATCACTGTACCTTATCCAAAGAGTATGAAACCAGTTGTTCATCATCTCTTGGAAAATGGAGCTTCCTTTTCTTTAAAGAGAACCATTCTGTGTAGAAAAAGAAAAGCCCGTTGTAATTTCTAAATAAAAGCCAGATATTTTCTGCATGGATCATTGTATTTAGATGCAAATGTAGCCTTTGGATCACGGTCCATTAGATGCACAGGGTAGTGCTTCTGAAAGGATATTGCCAATTTCTGCAACATTTATTTTATATATTATAAAATAGAAAGACAACCCTACACCTCTCGGCTAGTACCGTGGTGTTACAGGCATTTAAACTCTCTGCTAGATGTCTTCTTTTGAATCCTGTTCGTATACTCCACCGAGTACGGACAGATCTACAGTGCACGTGTATAGTAGAGACATTCTATTTACTTTGTGGAGATGTCTTTGATTCATAGCAGAAATTAATTTCTTACTTACTTGGAATTTTAAAGCTCGGTCTCTTTGCCAGTTAATTGCTACACTAGCTTATGCTTCACACCACACAGAAACAGCCTTTTAAATATGCAAAGAAAAAAAAAGCTAAAAATAAATCACAGCTGCTGTTAGATGGAGGTCTAAAGATACAGCCCAGGCAGGGCTGGAACTCTTTTGGTTTAAATACAGCTAAACTGCTTCAAATACTGGGAAGTTATTTTTCTGTTCTCTGAATCAGTGTTCATTAATAGTATCCAGAACAGAGAACTTCAAATATAAACCACTGAGATAACACCAGTAATTACAACACGCTGTTTCATAGCTGTGATAGTTCTGCACTCTCAACTTCTTTTAATGATTGCTGTAATCATTTTTATTTGGCTTATAAGGACTGATTTATATCAACACATGTTTCCAAACCAGTGTGTTCAATTTAAGTCCAAACCATGACAACAACTTAGAACAACAGAGAGCTCTGTAGTTGGAAATGAGTTTTATCTTTGCAGCAGTAATTGTTCCTGATCAGTAATGGTAGCTGGCTTCACCCCCCAAAAAAGATTAAGTGAATATATTGAGCCCTGGCATGTTATCTCTGATTCCCTACGACCAGCAAAGTACAAATCTGAGAAACCCTTTACTGTGTGGTGCATGTTACCCAGAACAGATCTATGATGGAAATCTCTCATTTATTGCACAATCCCAGTTATTCTGCATAATGCCTGCCTCACCCGAAAAGCAATCCAGGTTTGTGGATACACACAGCAGAGGAGTGTCAGCGAGCAAGGGGAAAGGAAAATCTTCCATCTTCCTCCGTAAACTGCCAAAAAAAAGAAAAGAAAAGAAAAGAAAAGAAAAGAAAAGAAAAGAAAAGAAAAGAAAAGAAAAGAAAAAATAAACCAATATTTTCCTCACTTGAGGGCTCTGAACAGAATATCTCTGGGCCAGGGACAGGAGTGGCACAACTGCTGGTGACAGCAGGGCAGGCACTGGGTGTGCACTGCCTGCAAAGGCAGCCTCGGTCATGCTGGCAGGTAGGAGAGTGGGAGCTGGTGAGGCAGAAGTGGTGTCCCTAGGAAAAGATCCTTTTCCCTTCCGATTGTTTCCCTGGTCCATCTGTCTAGACCATGGTGACGCTGCTGATGGGATGGTGGGACGAAGATTGAGAGAGAGGAAAGGGAACTGCTTACAACAGCCTCAACCACAGAGAAAGTGGCTTGGGACCCCATATCTTCAGTCATTCTGCTCTTCCCCATTCTCTTTCTTCAGACCCAGCTAATGCTGCTGGGAAACCTACAGCAATCCCTCGCAGGCAGGAGCAGAGAGAGCTGTTGCAGAGATTAGTTTCTGGGAAAAGGTGCTCTGGAAACTATCTTAGCAGCTAAAGAGGGACAGCAGCAGGTTCCAGGTCAATGAAAAGTGCATGCAAGTTTATCATAGGGACAAAGTAGCAGTGACAGAGCAAACTCCCATGCACGTTCCTGCTCCTGCTCTTCTTTAAGTTGGTAGCAAAACTTGTATTACCCATTGCCTTCATCCAGTGTAGCACCAATGGAAATTCTTAAGCTTCCAGTTTTATACTAGCTCGACATTTGTGTGTGTGTGTGCTTGGAGCAGTTTTCAAAGTAAAATTTCCTGCTTCCAGCAGAAAGCTGTGACTGACTTGAGCCACCACCACCTGAGACAGGCTCAAGCTAGCGAAGCAGCTGGGTTGCGGACCTGACAGACTCACCTACAAAAGCTGTCGGGTGTATTACTGAAGTGATAAAAGATTGCTGGTTAGCAGAGTCCTCCAGGATGCATGTCTGATTGTCAGACGAGGAACTTGCAGCAGGAGTGCATGAAAAAAAATTGCTGTCCTCAGTATCAGACTTGCCTCTCACAGTAAAGAGCAGGATGAGGTGGCTGGGCAGTATTTTGTTCCTTGTGAACAGACACCTACAACTAGGACTGGCTGCCTGCTGAGTTCACTGCTTCAAAAGCTTCATGTTTTCAGCCAGGTTGCAAAAGTCATCTCTATCCTGTATTGCTCCTTACTTAGCAAGTACTTAAGACTCATCTCCTTGCAGTGAGGAGGGGGATTATTTTGATCATTGCATCCTCCGTTGCAGAAGGTAATCCCACGTCACCTTATGTCACTTCACTCTTCACTCCCAACCCCCTTACCAACTCCTGTTATGAAACAGGGCTGCAGGTGAGTGCCATCCTGGAGATAGGAACTGAGGCAGCAGTTCAAAAACTGCTGACAAAATCTTCTGCCCCTGCTATTTCCCTGTTCTAAAACCAGAGTTTCCTCCTGGGGTGAAGGATTCAAATCACCATTTGCGAGCAAGCCACAAACTGTGGTTCACTTTGGGCTGCCTGTGTGGGGGTTGGGAGAGCACTCACAGCCAGGGCAGCCTTGGTTGGGCAGCTGTCTGGGCTGTCACCCCCAGCTCTCTGCTGCCCAGCGGTGCCATTCCCTCTCTGTCTCCGCAGGACCTCTGGGGACACTGCCCTCCAGAAAGGCCCAAGTCACTGCCAGTTTCAGAGGGTGCACCCCTGATTCTGCTGCCAGAGCTCTTTGCAACCTTCCCAGCCAGAACTGGCATCAGTTACCAACTGTGGTGGTTGCTCATTTCAGATCTGCACTAGTACCAGAAAAATGAGTGATAAAAGCCTTGCTCTGGCAAGCATCAAGCAGAGCTAGAAAGCATATGTGTAGCTTGTTCCAGAGACTCCTCCACAACCACAGCAAATGGTTTTATTCCATCTTTGCGGATTTTCTTCATCCAAGGCACCGTGCAAGACGTGGCAAGTCAGTCAATCCTTAACTTACTGTTAGTATCAATTAATGATACTTTGACAAGCCTCGGGCCTCTGCTGGTTATGTGATGTCTTTTCATTATGCCTTCAGACGTTCTCAGTCTTTTCTGATGGGGAGAAATGACCACCAGGACAGGTGGTTTCTCACTTGCTTTTCTTGTCTTTTTCTTGGCCCAACTGCCAGCAGAATCTCCTTCCAGCTACCATGTAGGATCTTTCCTGGTCCCTGCAGCTAAATTAGCCAAACAGCCTGCAAGAGTCCCTGCTGCTAACCATAACCAGGTCTCATGTTCAAACTGCTGCTACCATAATGCAGGACGGGAGGGTCAGATTTTGGGGGTCGCATGCTGGTGTCCCTGCTCCCACAGTGCACACTTCACATTCCATAGAGTTTGTTTTTTCTTAGCTCTCTGACATGGCAAATTAATACACTCTGGCTATATGGTCTTCTCACTGCTGTCCCTTTCCACCACAGAATTTAATAATATGGGGCAGTAAATAGAAATTTTCCTTCTCAATTATGCAAATACACATGCAAATGAAGGATATGAAACTGGGGGGAAAAACCTTAGAGGACAGCAGAAGCTGGAGCAGACCATGACGTGAAGACCAAGCAGGAGAGGTCATGGAGAGAGCTGACAGGCCACAGCCTCGCTGGATATTCTCTGCCCTCCCCAGGTCAGCAGGGACAAGGATGTGAGTAAGCACAGACTGCTGCTTCTTGACTGTAGGACAGAAGGACTAGAGTGGAAATATGGATTGCCAGGCCCTGTTCCCTGCCCTCACAGATGAGCATGTCATGCTGCTCTTCTTCTGAACTTAATAAGCACTGCCTAACAATCTCTTCCTTTATGTCATCCTTGCTCTGCTTCAATAGCTGCTCCAGAGAGGGCTGGTTTAGAGAAGAGGAACATCTTTTAGTTCCCAGCCTAACTGTGTTTATATCTAGCACGTAAACGTCGACTTCTGCCAACACTGGCCTTTCTCTGAAGTGTTCTTGCTCCACCTCCATTGTACAATTATAGGCAACAAGTACTCTCCTTCTTACCCTCCCCTGTTATTAGGACAACCAAGTGAAGAGTCAGCAGCCTTCTCACATAAAAGAGCCTGCCCGTTCCCCTGTTCCCTCCTGCTTGGTTCATTTACTCTCATGACCAGCCACCAGGCCAGTAGGCAGGGCTCTTCCGAAGGGCCCATCCCTGCAAACACTTCGTGAAACCTCATTTGTTTTTCATATGATTGCCTCCCGTGGTGGTTCATAGTCCTCTGGCCAATTGGCAGTCACGAGCCTTCCTCTCTGGCTGGCAACAATAAGGTCCTTGTTGTCACATGGGTTTTGTTTTTCTCAAATACATAGTCTTCCATTTTACTGGAATTCATCCTGTCTCTACTACTGCAGTGCTGGAGTTCATCTGCTAACTCCAACACATATCCAAGCCTCCTCTTTTTGTGTTCCCACCCAGCTTTGTGGCATTAACAAATATCACCAACGCTGCTCTTCTTTATGTGCTGACTAATGGAAATATTAAAGAAGATGAGTCTTAAGATCGAGGAACTTCTATTAACTCCTCCCTGACTTCATGTTTTGCACTGCCCCCTGCTCCCTTTACTCTGCAGATGCTAGATGGCAAGAACTGACTGAAGAGCTCATGCTCCCAGAGCAGTATCTTCACGGAGCTGTGAAAAGAAGGCAGCACCAGCCCAGGCAGACTGCAATTGAGATCTGTCAGGCAGTGACTTTGTTACCAGCCAGCGTCAAGTCAGTCTGATGCCAACAAGTGAACAATCCATATAGCGGTAGTGGAAGTTTGTGAGGTGATTACTGATGTGTTGTGGCTGCAAAATGGTTGATTTTCCTATCACTCCTGCAGTGACAGCCAGCTCGAGGGGGAGACAGCCCCAAAGTGCCACTGATGACATCTGTACGTGTTCCTTTCTGTGTAGCACAGCAGCTGTGCTACACAGACTCTGCCTGTGAACAAGTAACACCACTGAGGGTGGCTTATTTGACCAGGAGGGCAAATTCTGCTGCTGCCATGCTAGCAGACTCAGATGTGCTCAGCCTGCCTCCTGGTATCTATTCTAGTAAACCATTAGACCAGTCCCTGGCCCACGGCTGACCTTTCGCAGCAAGCACTCTTCCTGAGTAATGCCTGGGCACGGGTGGAGCAGTGTAGGTGGTTGGCGTGCAGCAACCCTGCTTTGGAGGGTGAGACAATTTATTAGCATGGTTGTAAACCAGTCAGTGCCACTTGGCCTCGGCACCTGGGAGCACTCCTGGGCACATCTAACTTATTATTATAGACACGGCCTTTGTGAATACCACTGGGGGATACCTTGGCAGTGGTATCATGTGGCTCTATCTGAATGTGAAATAGAACTCGTGATAGAATTTGAATGTGAAATCCTTTCACCTTTAAAAAATATGAGTAAAAAAGACACTGTTATTTCAGGAGAGTTCAGTGTACCCTCTGCTAGGCTGGCTGATGAGGCCATTCCCTGCTATGAGAGCACCTGGCAGGAGATGGCTCAGTTGTGCACTGAGCTTCTGCTTAATGGATGCAGAACCACCACTAGGCAAACTGAAAGCAAAATGGCACAGCCGAGGTGCCAGGAAACCTGATGTTCTTCAAAGTAGTGGAGCGGGAGGTAAATGGCACAACATTTAAAAGGGTAAAGCAAAGAGTTTTCGCTGGCGTGGGCTTAGGACACCGTCAGTTTGCAGGCCTGGCACAGACAACTAAAAAGCTCATCTGTCATCGTTGGGAGCAGTCCAGAAGAGGTAGGCATTGCAAGGAGCTTTGTGTGCCTGGAGCTTTGTGTGGCAAGCGGCGGTGCATGGGGTGAGGAAATGTGATGCTGTGCTACTCGGTCACATCCGTGCCAGCTGGCAACTGCTTTATGTAATTTTGAAGTCTATTAAAAGTTGGGATCTGCCTGCCTGTTTCTTGTGTTTCCTTATCTGCCGATGGAGTGTGGAACTAAAGTCTTTATTAAAGCAGGTAAAAGATGACTAAAAAGAATAAATAAAGCTTTGTTAAGAACTAAGTAGACAGTAAGTAAGTAAAGTTTGCAAATGGCAACAAAATGCCAGCCATGCTACCTGTGGAGAGGATCCCAGTGTCACCTCCCCAGTGATGGGGTTAGATGTGAACATGTTAGATGTTACCAGCACTAGTTCTGCTCTTCTCCCCACTGTTGCGGTGGGCAGAAGAGGAAGAGGTCCAAGCCCCTGCCAATTCCAACATCCTGACCAACCCCTGCCCACCACAGCATTTTCCAGGGGTTTCTCAGGACTGGAGTGCAGTAGTACAGAAAACCCTACTTAGGCTCCCATGCAAATGCAGTGAAATCACTGAGCAGAGGAAGAGAGGCTTCTTTCTCAATGGGAGCAGCAACAGATAAGAATCCTGGTTTTAAGGATACTGATAAGAACTTATCGTAGGATACATAAGCATCAAGCTGATCATGCCCCATGCAGTGTTTTCTGTCCATACATGGCTAGGAGACCAAGGTCAGCCTTGTAGTGACATAGTAACATCACTGGGATTTATGAGCTGTCGTTAAAATAGGGGAGTTCAAACTGCTAATAAGGATGAAACGGGTCTGATTCTCCTCTCCCTACCTAAACTTAAACAAGAAGCTGTTCTTTGGGGGAAAAAAAGTAGGATTGCACTAGTAGGTGTGAGAGCTGAAGAGTCAGACTTGTAGGGCTTGGTGCCGTGGGGAGCTGGCTCTGTTAGCAGAGTGGTACAATGAGTAAGAAGCTGTAAGCTGGCAAGCACAGACCACACAGGCGTTTGAAGCACGAAGACAGATGAAGGACAAGCTTCATACAAAGATTTCTCAATTTGCCTGGAAGAACCTCTACATTACCATTCTGACCAGTATGTATCATTGCAATGCCCTAAGCAGGCCAGCGTAGATCTGTGAGCGGCTTAGCGTTCCAGAGTAAAAGTGGCTTTGCTTTTATGTTTTGTTTCCCTGATCAATTTACACGGAAGCGTGGAAAATCAAGACAAGTGGTAATACTCATCTCGTTCTGGTTGGTTGTAGCTAATGCCTGCTCTGCTTTTCGCTCGTGGCCTGGGAGGAATGGTTTTACTACCATTGAACCATAAGGAGAAGAGAGGCAAAATAAAGAACAGCTGGGTGTAATGGGCTGGAACAGATGTAGGTATTAAAGCAGTGGGTAACTTGTCATGGAAAGAGCAGCTACGTATATAACTGATGAGCAATTTAAATTGAGGCTTTGGCTACAGAATTTACAACAGGCATTATTTCCTGAAAAAGGTTCAAAACTTGGTGCCTTTAATTATTTGCCGCAAACAAGTCCAAAGGAACTTAATTTCTGGGGATGTGAACTTGTATTTTAATATGTGATGGACTTTTCATTCTCGACTCCATCGTGGTTTCCTTTTACAGCTGTCTCTTCCTCATCCCTCACATTTTATGTCAGGCTTTTCCAAGGCAAATTCCTAGAATGCTGGCCAGTCAATCATTTATTCTTCTGAAGGTGCATGAAGTTTTGAGTCTTTGTGCAGACCTCATGTGTAGTTGGAAAGGAGAAAGCTTAAATCCATTTAAGAGAAAAGTGATAGTTTTATAATTTCAGGGAAGGCATTAAAAAGAAATCATATGTTAAGAGGATCTCCATAGTTCAACACCAATGCAATCTTAAGTGACAGGATCTGGTGTTGAGAATATGGAATTTTATCTGTGGCATTAAAGATGTCACTTTATGCAAATAAATTTAACTGCTTAATTTTAGACTGGGATTAACTATTTTTCATGCTGGTAGCTTGAAAATTTCCAGTATTTAAGCAAAACTGGGATGAAAACATGATGGGTAAACTTTTAATCGGTAATTTATTCTTTAAATCAATCCTAATAGTTAGTCCTAGGGCTAGAACTTTAATAAAAAAACATAATGATCATTAAAGACGGCTTAGAGGAAATTGAATGCCCGAAAAAGGTGTTGATTTTGCAGTTGTGACAGTGTCTGTCTTTAAAATTCAAACCAGCTTTCCCTAACTGCCTCCAAAAAATTGCTATTTCACTGTTATGATTCAGTCCATAGAAGTCTTCCTCTAGCTGGGTCTACTTATACTGATCTATGGTTTAGAGCTGAGTGACAGCGCGTGGTGTGTCTTTGGGAGCTGAATGGCAGAGGAGGTGTTGGGGATGCCCAGCAGCTGTGCCCAGTGAATGGCCATCAAGGGCTGGGACAACCCCCTGGGTCTCCTGGGCACAGAGGCTGCCTCAGGGCCAGGACCCCAAAGGTTTTCTTCTGAAGGATGCTGGGAGGAGGGGCAGTGGGTGAGGTTGCAGTGGGCGGGGCTGCAGAGGGGTGGCCCGGTCACCCTGATGT
>JANHGN010022002.1:83010-103841 GCA_024605025.1 Megaceryle maxima | reverse complement strand
TTTTTTTTTCTTTTTTTTTTTTTTTTTTTTTTTTTTTTTTTTTTTTTTTTTTTTTTTTTTTTTTTTTTTTTTTTTTTCTGAAGTAAAGTCCTAAAATTTCATTTGCCTTTTAGCTCATGAAAGTATGAGGCAATGATGGCAGGCATCATGTTTCTGGAAAACTTTTGATCAGCAAGCTTGATATGGCTACAACGCATATAACACATGGGTGTTTAAAAACAAAACAAAAACCACAGCCATGTACTTTGTTACAGTCATGCTCCAGGTCAGCTGGTACATCCTAATATATGAAGATTCACTGTTGACTTTTGCCTTGAATTCCCTGGAACTTTTTTTGAACTCCCCAGGTTAATGAAATGTGCTGTTAAATGGTTTTGCTGTTTTCCCCCTGTACATCTTGCCTGGGATTGGTGCTGTGCATATTCTTTATATGCTGGCATCGAACTTGGTTTTACAGAGATGGTGCAGTGAGGAGAATAACTACTTCATAGCTGAAGTTATGATAAAATAACCTGGTAGTAGTAATCAAGAACAATTTATAAATCCATTGAAGTAACCCTCAGAGTTAACCTGTGTGTCATTGGGAAAATGTTTGATACTCTTCTTTTAATCAAGCCTCGTGTATTTGTAATAATGTAATTCAAGACTTTAAACTAGTCCTAATGAAATATGTTCCTTTTAGGGTATTCTCAGTTCTTTGGAACTCTGAACTTTTTTTTTTTATCTTCAAAGTTTATTTAGACTGGCATAAATATAAATGTTTGGTTTAGAATTTATCTCTTAACCAATAAATATTCAAGACTGATAAATATTCAAGATTTCCCTTGACTTTTCCATGCTCCATGGATTCAATCATATGAAATTGCAGTCCTGCTAATACAAAATAAATTGCACAAATGTGACTGTAAACTAAATTAATTTGTTAAGAGTCATTTAGGAGACTAGTTAGATGTGCATTTGGACTGAGTTATTCAAGGTATTGATATTAAAATGACCCTTTGGTCCGTTGTTATACCTGTAGGTTAACTGTGTGTTCGTTGTCTTCAAAGCTTCCCTCTCTCTTTTCATGATGCTCACCTGACTATGGATAGCCATGGTCAGAGAGCCTCTCTTCTCACTTTTGCCCTGGGCTCTCCCAACTGTAGTAACTGAAAACTTGACCCGTGTGAAGAAGGCTCTGACATAGGTCAGTTCAGCAGTATTTCCAAGTCTCGAGTGATTAGGCTGGCTCTCAAAGAAACAATTTAATTTCTATTATTTTAAGAATTTTCAGCTAAGCAACTGAAAGTATGACTGAAGAATATGACTTTGCAAATTTGCTCTGAACTGGTTGAAAGTAAGGAATAGGGAGGAGAAGGGGGAGAGGACTGAGGTGACCTAACTGTGCTTTTCCATTTCCATCATCTTGTTAGTAGAATTGCACTTGAAGATGACCTCACACACTGCGAGGAATGAGCTGACATCATTGTATGAGAAGTAGATGCTGGTCCTTGTCTCTTCTGGCCTTCTTGTTACACTTGACTTGTATTTATTTGCAGAGGGATGTTGCAGTTTTTCTGCTTCTTTTTGACTTTCTTTTCCATATAATGGTTTCTCTTTCACATTTCATCTCCTGACATTCCCACTGTAGAGAGAAATGAGATTTAACTGGAGATGAGGGGCTTCAGAGTGTATTCCTTTATTCCAACTCTTCATCTCTATTCCTTTTTGGTTTTGGTTTAAGAAACTAAACTATGAAGGCCTTTTGAGATCTTGTGTTTGAATTGTATTGGCTTACATTCAGTTTAGTCTGATCACTGCTGAATCATTTTACCCTCCGGCACCCAGCGGTTAGTCTACATGAAATTAATTGGGTGGCCTTGATGTTTGTGATTGGAGAGAGGTGTTCATGTGACAAAGCCATCACTGCAAGAGGAGTTTGCGTGTCGGGGACAGCTGTTTGCAGTAAATATCCAACTGAATGCAGCTACTGTGTAGCCTACGGGGCAGCCTTGTTAAAGTGTGCACATCTGTGGTACACTTACGAGGAGCCTTGTATTTCTCTTCCTGTGTGGACCATGTGTGGTGATAAAGAGAGTCCAGTGTTAAATCTGTAACGTAAAACAACTTGAATATATGATCTTTTAAAAAAGCTAAATTCTGTGGATAAGGTCACATTTGACTTCTGAATGTGGTCAGCTGTATTAAGAACATTAACTATAGATGAAGTTGAAATAAAGATTCATTTTCCTTCCACAAATATTTAGAAACCAGTTGAAAGATAATTCTGACAGTCTTCTTGAAGTCAATAATTCTGAATGTAAACTTCACTGAAGAGGAAATTAGTCTTGGGTTACTGGGTCTTTCAAAATAATCAGTTAAATTTACTCCTTTCCCTGTTATTTCCTTATATTTCTTACTTGTTTAGAATTATCTTGCAAAACATTGCAATATTTCTTTTGTAGTTGCAGGTACTTTTTTTGCAGCTTTGCTAAGCAGGTTGTGCTGTTCTGTTGATGCTGCCTAAAGAAACTGGATGTTGGCTGCCTGAATGAGCACACAGATAGTTCTGGTAGGTAGGTGCATGCATATGAACTGGAGATGTAGGTACATACTCCTTCACTTGGAAATGATTTTGCTGCAGATGTGCCAGTAGAACGTGACTGTGGATACAGATGCCTATGCTACGGCAAACCAACATGAGAGCAGAGACAGCATAGCTTAAACAGAGCGTTGTAAAAACTGCACTGAAGGTTTGTCCAGCTCTAGAATTAGCCTGTTAGTATTTTTTTTTTTTTTTTCCTTCCCCAGAGGTAGTAGAAGGAAAAAATCCTGTTTGCTAATTTTTGGCTGGAAATTTTATTCTGGATGTTGCCAAAATGAAAGGATGCTTGTTATGTTTTCCTCATACTAATGACATTACAAATCAGCTATTTCTGAAAAATGCTAGTCCCATGAAATCAGAGATGCTGTAGTTTATTCTAAATGGGTGGGGGATGCTGGATTGGGAGTAGATATTTGCTTGGTAACTGTCTCCAGATGAAATGCAGTCTTCTTACATTTGCTTTCACAACTCTGTTCTTAATACGGTGTGTAAGAGCAAAGAAGAGCCTCCCTCTAGTAAAAACTCCCACTTCCCAGAGTGACTGGCTAGCATATCATTCATCTACAATTAGGAACTGTAATCAGTAGGTTTTGAGTAATTTTTTTTCTCTATTATTCTTTTTTCTGGTACAATGGTCAGTGACCTTTCTGTATGTTAGAATTCCCATCCCCAGTTACAGCTGCTGTTTTATGCATTACTGTTCATCTTTCTGTACACCTGTGGCTTGCAGCTACCAATGGGATAATTTGAAGATGCAATTAAAACATCTCTTTCCCTGGCTTTGGAGGCAGGAATAATAGTGGATTCTTCTTTGTTGATGCATGTCTTCTCTGTTACTTGTTGCCTTTGCAGCTGGTGTTTTGTTGAATGTGACTGAATATTTTTCCAGTAAAATAAATAATAAATTCCATGTTAAGTGAGAATGAGTCCAAGCTCCCGAGTTTGGAGTGAACTCTTGATTTGAATTGTTTATAAATGTTTCAACAGTTCTGTGTTATCAATATCCATACATAGTGCACTCCACTGCACTGTGATAAGGCCTAAAACATGCACACAGATTGTCCTTCTTGCCTTGTTATGGCTTAATATGCCTGGTCTATCTCTCTGTAGCCCTTTCGGACCTGGACTCTGGTGTTTGCCTAATTTGTGCTGCGATGCTCAGGGCGCCTCAGGGATTTGAAGGTATCTGCACTTGTCTAAGATGGTGTCTTGGTGGTAGAGACAGTGTGTTGTAACAACACAATTTTCTCCCCAGCTTCAGCAGTAGACTTACTCTGAGAGGTTACTTTCCTAGCCCCCGCTGCCCCAGTTTCAGCCTCAAAATAAATCTGATAATTCAGTTAGTTAATTTTTTTACCAGTTAGAGTGCAGCTAGTAGTTGTAAATTTGATCAGTTTGCTGCCTTGGCTCTGGGTGAAATTTCTGCTCAGAGCCAAACTCAGGTATCTCAGAATAGCTCTATTGTGTGGCTTGGCATCTGATCTCAAGTGTGGGAGATCCAGGTTCTAAGACCTTGCTTTGAACTGGAGCAGGGCAGGGGACATCAGTTTCTTACATCCCTATGAGCATGTGCATTAAGTCTTTGATGTTCTCTTTCTTCCAGTGTATTGGTTTTCTGTAATTTAGGAAAGAAAAACGCATACACTACTATGCCTCGTGCCTACTGTGATGGATTGCCTGGGAGATGGAGATTCAAGTTTGGGGTTGAACTGGGAAAAGCAGACAGTTCTTCTGTGACTGAGTCCCTTCTGATTTTCAGATGACTTAGTTTTTGACCCAGTGTGGAGCTTGAATGCTCACACCAGCTTTCTTTTTTACACTAAATCATAAAACATTTTTCTGCTTCCATCTGTCTTTTCTGGTTTTAATCTAGATTTCTATCACAACAGTTTGGGATGATTTTTGAATTTGTGCGCTCTGGCTCCTAAGTAGCCATGAAATTCAGGCTTGACACCCTGTGCTAAATCAGATGTCTTGTTTCTAGCCCATCTTTAGTTAATCCCATGACCAACAGGGAACTGATAGGAAGACGTCTATAATAACATTTAAGATAATTTGATTCATATTTAATCTGTACTAGCAATAACAAATTGTAAAGTCAGGTCATCTTGGGTGTTTATATACACATTTTACTTTTGTGGGTAAAAAAGAAGTGTTTTCCCAAATGCCCAAAATTAATTTTCACTTCATCTTACAAGAAAATGATATACTCAGTAAGAGTGAAGTCAGCTGTTTCCTGTACAGAAATGGATTACCTCAGCAAACCAGTAAAACACAAATGTGAAGGCTCTTTGAGTTTTCCCAAGGAGAATGTGCCTCTAGGTGTCTCCAAAAAATTGTATTGGATGCTGGAGCTCCTGTGAAATTCTGCCTGTGTGTGTAGTTTCCAGTCCAATTAAGTGGTGAACAAATACATTTAACACAGCACAAAACTGAGCAGCATGGCTTCTTGCTAATCTTTCAACTTGTCAAGGAACAAATGGGCAATGGAGGCCTTTCATCTGCTCTCAGTTCTCTGATCCCTCACTCTCCTAGGCCCTTCTAATCTACAAAGATTAATAGACATCGTCCTTCATAACTCTTGAACTCGTTGCCCCCAAGTGTTTGCGATTATCTGTAAGGATCTCAAAAAATTATTATTTGGAGGTAAAGTTGTTAAAAAAAACCCAGAGAGATGAAGAAATGGGACTCCATAAGTACCCCTGGAAAATAGAAAGATTGAATTAGTTTCTGTACAAGTGAGTTTGGAGGGTGAGTTGCAGGATGTGAATACAGCATTGGGAACGTTCCCGGATCTTTTCCACAGTCCTTTTAATGTGGTCGCAGATTCCTGACTGTGAGTGAAAATAAATTAGAATTAACTTCAGTGAGTGTCGAAAACATGGAGACTTTTAAATTTGTTTGGAAAAAGCATCAGGGCATAGTAGGATTTTTTTTTTTTTTTTTTTTTTTTTTTTTTTTTTTTTTTTTTTTGTCTGTACTAATAAGTGATGACAAAGCATCAAGATGGCAAAGAATGAATCATTTGGATGTTCATGAAACAACATATTTTAGTGTCACTAACATGTGGCTTTTGGGAATTCCTGAAGTAAGAGAATAAGGATCCAAGGAGTATCTTTGATGAAACAGATTTGTTTGAAGAGAGCAGTTATTCTTAGTCCAATTTCTTTTCTGTATAACACTAATAGCCAGACTACTCCTGTTGCTTCTTGAAGACTGTCAGGTATGTTAACAATACGTAATGGCTTTTATTATCAAAATAATCAGGCTGAATGATCTTTTCACTTAACTATGGAGCACCTTTGTGTTCAGATATAAAGTTTTATGATTTAAATTTGATGTGAGTAGCAGCCAGGTACGCCTAGGAAGTGAGCTAAACCCAAACAGACATTCAAGGGTTGTGCAATTTATGTTAAAACTGTAATTGGAGCATTTCTTATTTGAACTTGGTAGAAATGCACTAAGATTTAGAAGCTTTTGGAGAACTAAACCCAAAGAAGGCAGATTCTTTGCATGGTCCAAAACTGAACATTTTGCTTTTTTTTTTTGTACTTATGCAGTTGCACCTTAGTTTCTGGAATTCATAGATTCCATTTCAGTGACTTTTTGGACTTAGAAGCTTTTACTTTGAAATCATGCTGTAACTACATTAAGTTATAATTAAATTTTAATTGCATTAAAATAAGGACATAATTATGCCTGGCCTCTAATATCTGCATTCCAAATTTTTTTTGTTAGAACTTGGAAGAATCGTGCTGGCAGAAGGCAGGTTACTTCTTTGATCTTCCAGATTTCTTATCTTGGAAAGCCACAGGTGTCACTGCAAGGTGGGTTAATTCAAACAATTTGGTTGTCTCCATCTATTTTCTTACGGATGTTTCTGCTTTAATTCATTTTGACTGGACATGCTGTTATGTACATCTGTCTGTAATTCAGCCTGTTCAAAACATCTTGAACCCATCTTCTGCTTCCATTGGGCATTCCTGAACACAGTTGTTCCTGTGAGCGGTGTAATTCATAGATACAGTGCTACAACTGTCAGTTAATTGGTCTTGTACTCCATTTTGGAACAGAAATATGATTGCTGTAGTTACTGAGAAATATGCTTCTAGTAATTCTTTGAAATCTGTTTTTGCTGACAAAAATATATTGACTTTTTTGAGAATTGGAAGAAGACTCTTCTTTGCCATGTGGGAGGCATCTGGTAAAACCTTGTTTAAAATGGTCACTGTAAAACACAGCAGCTGTATTGCTCCCCACAAGGACCCTAGAATGTTTGCTGAGTAGTTTAACAAAACCCTTGGAGAGAACCCCTTTAAAATCTTGATGAAAGCGACCAGGACAAGTTAAGCACGTTTGCAGATTAACGAGCATTTGTGAAAAGTGAGGTGCAGTATTCTTTATGTAAAATACAGTCTTAGGGATCAATTCCGTGCCCAGCTCAGTGCAGTTCATCATTATTTCCATCGCAGTTTGTGGAACTGAATCTGTGCAAAATTAGTCTAAAATGAAAGCTGGCTTTAGTCTCTCTGGAAATGGAAGATACGTTTGCATCAGATATGATTCTTTTTGAGTGCTCTTTCTCTCTAGTTAGTTTCCACAATGGACAGCTATTCTTAAATATCTGACATTATAGAGTGGGAAAGTGCTATGTTGGACTTAAATTAGTCGTGCAAGGACTTGACAGATGATAATTGAAAGATAGTATCCCAAATCTTCCTTTAGACTTTCAGTTAGAATCTGCTGTGTTCTGTATAACTGTGAGCTATGCAACAGCAGAATGACTCTCACCCCAAAGATCTTGCAATTGAAATAGTCCTGTCACCTGACACAACTCGAACTTCAAGAGGATAAATCCCAGGCTCCCAGATGATATGCCATGCAGGGTCTACATCTTGTCCAAGTATACAAGATGTTGATGTCCCCCTTTGGACAGGGGACTAGATGGAGAATGGTGACTGCCTTTTTCTCCATGAGCAGTGTAAGAGTGCGACAGAACAAGTGCTCCTCAAATTTAGGCACAGTCATGTGTGTGAAAAGGAGCCACTCATCCTGAAGAGAACGTTTTTGAGGTAGTTGGGGAAGATGATGACCCAGAAAATAGGTATGACTAAATGTCAGTTTTAGTGGGTTACAATTTGTCTACTAAAAGTTCTGTTAGGTAGGACAAGGGAACATTTTCGTCTGCTCCTACATACGGCAGGAGTGTCTTCATTCTATTCTTCATTCAAGTCATTAGGGTATTTCTTGCTTGGCCAAGAACCCTGGTTGGAACTCACTTCCAAACACAGTTTTAATTTGGCTTTGTGGGCAGATGATGGTTGATAATGGGATAAAATGTGTGATCACATCATGAAATGTTCACCTTGTACTAATGGTCATCTTATGCTAATGGCTGAAGATGCTAAAATAGAATATGGTCCACGTGAGCTTGGTGTCAAATATTATTTGGAATTCATTTTAAAAGGAAAAGAAGTACCTTCAGAGAAAATGGTGATATATTTGAAAGAGAATTCTTACCTTGCTTGAGCAGAGGGATCTCCAGCACTGATGAGCAGAGTTCTTACTCTTCCCAGAGCCCTCCCTGATCCATAGCATGTTCTGCCTGTCATGTGGCAGCCATTCTGTATAAAAGAAATCCTTTTCTCTACTCTTCCCTCTCTCCATCTCTCTTAACCCCCAACCTAGTGTAGCTTGTGAGAGCATGAACAGAAAAGAACAATGATTGTATTGCAGCTGCAGAAGCTGTAGCACTTCTATAATTATATAATAATAATTTTGGTGAGGTCTCTGGGGAAGAACAGGTGTTTTCTTGGGTGTGTTGTTAGTGCCCAGCACTTTAGGACCCTCATTTCTTCTGGGAACTTCTGTTGCAATAAATATTACTAATCCCATTGAAAGGGCAAACAGACCTTATGGACTAATGATTGTCTGCAACCTTTGTATGTAACCAAAATGTATGGAAGGAGGTTTAAAAGGAAGTTATGAGGGGTTAAGTGAAGCAGAGAATGCCTCTATGGAAAAAAAAAAAAAAAAAAAAAAAAAAGGAAAAACCAACCAAAAATCTGCAGAAGATTATACTCAAAAGTAGAACTGACTGAACTTTTGCTGGCAAGTTCATTTCCTTAGAGATGACAACTTATTTATCAATATAATCAAAAAAGTTTTGAATAATCATCATAAGGGAGAAAGCAATGTCAGCAAAAGACTTTCTGGACAAAGTCTTCCCCCCATCCTTTGGTTGACAGTCTTCTATTTTGGATAAAGTAGTTCCTTGTACATCTTCCTTTGCTGCCTTAATGTGCTCCCCAAAATTAAGCTCATTGTTTTGTCTCTAGTGGAGTATCTTAGAGGGTAACAAAGGAGGAATAATAAGACAGGAAAATAAGGACAAGAAATGTTTTGTTGGAATCAAAGCTAATTTTTTATTCCTTCCTCTGCTCTCCCCAGCACACACCTGTTTCTTGGGAGTTTCCTTGTAGTTTGGCAAAGTAAAGTAATTTCTCCTACATAGGCTTGTAATAATAGGGAAATGTGAATTTATCAAGAGGATTCTTACCACCTTTTCTCCCTTTGAGCACAAAGGAGCCTATTCACAGGGCAAGACACGTTGTTAGTCACTGTGAATCATAGCTTGGCCCTGACAAAAGAAAGATTTATTTTTTAAAATTTGTTTTGGTGATGGAGGTTTTACCAAAATAGATGCAATTCCAAGAGCATTTTCGTAGGAAAGATTTCTGCATGCACTGAACCTATTACTCTTGCTCCCTTAAAATTTTAAGGGGCTCTTTAAAACACTTTTGATGAATTTAACATTTAAAAGCTATGTATAGTCTTTCTGGCTTCAGTGAGATTATGCAGTGCCCAAAGTTAAGTAGTGTGTGAGATCAGGATTTGAACTATCTGAAAAGCAGTTCTTGATGTATGTTTGAGTATGAAATCATTTGTCTTTCACCATTAATTCTGCTGGCTTGAACTGCCTTGTTGCCAGTTTTGGTTTTGGTTTGGATTTTTTCTTCCAGTGGATGTACAGTAGTCAATGCTGCTTGCCTGGAAGGTGGAGACTCAAATGTATTCTGAGACTTTTACCTACTGTCTTTGAAATTGCTGTGTGTATCTCTGACCAGCATCCACCCATCAGTTCCAAATGATAAGTTCCAAATTGTTGATTCCCATTGTTCTTGGAAGATTGTTGCCTGTAATGTTCCATATTAAAAATAGTTATTTTTTATTATTTTCTCCTTTGGGTTGATGAAAGACCATTGAATTGTTCTGAACGATCGAGACTGCTGACTGTTCTGCATTAAAAATGTTACTGACAGCTCTGTAGTTAAAACAAACTTAAAGCTTTGGAACTTCTTCACTCCTACCCCCCAAGGTTGCAACAATGAGTATTGGTTTTGCCACTTGAATACTCAGTTGTCTTATTTCATAAATACTGTTGTGGAGAGGAAGAGAGCTGTTTTCTCACAGACATGTTAGCAATGCTTTTCAGAGGCTCAGCACTTTTACTCATGGTGAGCATGACTCACTGCTCTCTTCCACCCACCATCTATTAACATCTGATAACTTTTCCTTTATATGGTATTTTGGATAAAGCTATCCTAATAAAATCTAAATACTTATCTGGTTTAGTTACAGGTTACTTTATTATGGATGGAGAATTCTTATCAGAGAGGCACATCTGCAATTCTGTTGTATTTTTTAAATCTTGTGAAGATTGCAGATTTGATTATGGTTGATCTGAGAATTACACTGCAGATAAGAATATGGCTGAGCTGTTAAATTGGGGAGAATTCACACAGAAATTTCTCAAAGATCGTGTGTGTTTAGATCCAGTGTTCTGTCTCAGGGCCACTTTTAATCATAAGCAACCCAGTTACTGGAAAATTAGCTAGTCTTTACTGGATTTACGTGGTTTAAGAAGAGCTGCAACCAAAGAGAGATTAGTGGAAACACAGGGAAGAATATCAGGCTGATGTTACTGAGGTAGAGAGTGTCCAACATCGTTGCTGTAAGCCACGTCCCAAAATTACCAAAAAACCAAACTAAATATTTCTGCAGAAAATATATATATATATATTTAATTTCACTCTAGGTATTTAAATAGTTGGGGAAAGTAATGTGTTATCTAGTGGAGACTTATCTATATGAGTATTGACCCAAATAATTGTCCTGTGGAAGTACTTGTCCACTCAGTCCTCAAGTGCAAGCCAGCACAACAGGGAAAATGGTGTAACAGAGAAGTTTCATGGTTTTTTTCCAGGGGATCATTTGTAAATGATCTCCTTCTAATAGCTTGCAGCATCATGAGTTTATTCAGATAAAATCAGTTCTGTAAGAAAGAAATTGACGCTGTTATGGTAATTACAGATGGTAAAGTGAAAGACAAATTTTAGTAGTTTATAAAAAACATTTCTGGGAACCACATAACTAATATTAGACTGTATCTGTGTGAGAGAGTGAGTGATATCTTTTGAATATACAGTATGTTTTCAAGAGGAACATATCTTGACAATTTTTTTCTTCCATTTATGAGGAAAAGGCTGGTTCCTTGGCTTGTACACATTTAAATAGCTAACACTTTATGTCAAGCAACGATTAAGTCCTTAAAGTTTATTTGTAAACTGTTCCCAGTTGCTTATCATTAGGGCTAGAGATGGCTCTGTCACACTGATGTAAATCTGGAGAACTCCTTTGGTAATGCAGAGTACGCTGGGATAAATGGGAGTAGAGTCCGGTCCATTGCTGAACATTAAAGCTAGGAAGGTGTTTTTTATCCAAGAATCTGGATTCAGGTCTTTGCTCTGTTATGTCTCCAGTGTGATTTGGATAAGTGAATTAAATCTACATCTTCTGAGGTGTTAAGGCAGCTGAATACCTTTTGAGGATTTGATTCTTGCTCTTCCCTCTATTTGTTCTTTATCTGTTAAACTGATAAGAAGATACATTCCTGTGAGGTTGCTTGCTTTTACTGCTGTGAGGTGTTTCATCACTGTGGCTAGTGGAGTCCTCGACAAAGGTTTTATCCAGATAGGCTGGGACCTTTGAGAAGGAAGAGAAGCTTATGTTTAGAGGTGCTGTTGAAAGAACAAACTGGAGTGAGTTAAATGATTATCTGAAGGATGCCTGTGTCTTTTTAAAGGATTGGGCAATCCTTTTAGTGAGATGTGGTAACTGGAGCAGCACAGACACCAGTTTTTTGGGGCCTTTCCCTTCCTTCCTAGCCTTGCCATGACTAATGTATACCCTTTGGCTGGGATTCTGGTGGTTGGCTGATGCTTGTTTATAATTTGTGCCTACTTCAGAAGGTGCCTGGCCTAAAGATTAGGCCTCTCTCTGGAAAGAAAGGGGCTAGGAAATATTTCAGAAAGCTTTTGTGATTAGCACTGCAGCCCATGTGGCAGTGACAGTATCCTGAACTGCACTCGGGTTTTGGGTCCTGTTTGTGAAATGAAACCCAAGACTTCAGACACGCGGACTTGTTTGGAGAATTCTCCGGAGAAGGGAGAATTATCTTGAAGGGCTGTTTGGGAGGGGAGGGATGGTGTTTTTGTGGATTGGGCAAACAAAGTACCATGAATTTCCTGTCACAGAGCCAAAAGCAAGTGTCACTGTGATGGTGTCTTTGCCAAATGAGAGAATTCCACTTCTATCGGGCTTTTAATAAATTCAAAACATGTTCTTTGGAGACTGGTGACACACAGACTGATCCAGAGTAAGAAAATAGGAAATGTGTAGCTGGAAAAGTTATCAGGACTCTGAAGGGCAGGTGCAATGTGGGCCTTTGCTGTTAAATTTATTTTTATTTTTGTTTTTTTAAATGATACGTCCTTGAATCCTCAAAGTAATTCCAAAGAGTTCAGTGTGCTAAATAAGAAAATTGTTAGCAGGTCTCGTTAATGTTAGACAGGAAGCACACAGGCAAACAGGAAGCTTTAGCTATTGTTATTGTGCAAATGCCCTTTACAAAATATTAGCAAAAGAAGCTTAATGTGTTTTCCACAAGAACAGGAGCCCTTCATAGTGTCTAACTGGATCTGCACAGTGAAGAAAAACTGCATTGTCCCTTTCCAGCAGCTTTGACTTACATCGAGACACTGGATTTCAGAGACCTGCATTCAGATTTTCAAATATTTACTACTTTGACTATTTTTTTTGTAAGATGTTAGGATTGTTAATTAGCTGTGACAGTATCTAGCCCTTGGTTTTCTATTGTGTTCATTTGCTGCTTAAAAAAAAAAAAAAGTCAGTTAGGTCAGTATAGAAAAGGATTGGGGGCAGGCGCGGTAGTAGATGTATTACTGGCAACTTGCCACAGAGACAGTGAACTCTGAGCCAACCATGAAGTCATTTTGAACTCAGGGAGTCTCACTAATCCAAGGCAATGTGTCTTAATTTGACAAAGCAAAGGCTGCTTGATAAGCAACCCCTGCTAGAAATGCTGTTAAAGGGGGTGTTTGTAAGTTTAGATTGCGGACGAGAAATGTGGTGATATGAAAGGAATCATCTTGTTTTTGGGTTCTTACTCCCCCAAGCCCAAAGGCAGGCTTGGCCCTGTTCTCCCCTGCAGCTCGGGCTGTGCAGTGGCTTGATGTGAAATTTGAGAAACGTATGTAGTTTTCTATTTCAGGAAAATGATCTCAGGGATTGAATGTGTGTTTTGTTGGCTGTTAAGCTCTGATCTTGCCTAGTGTGGTAGTTTGAGAGTGTGTGTGTTTGTGTGTGTGTTTGTGTGATGGTTAAGACATTCTCCAGAACTTAAAATTAAAAACCAAATCTGAGTTCATATATTCATTGCTGTTAAAGGTCTTATTTCTTTAGTCTCAAAATGCAACATCCTACATCATAAGAAGTCTCTTAAATAACTATGCTATGGATATCAGCAATCGTTTTTATCTTTTGTTTTTCCATACTACTCGTTAACATTTACTCGACCTGATGAGTGGTACACACAAAGTTTGCCATCAAAGCAAAGGAGCTGTGTTTAAACAACTCTTTCATTGTTGATCCTGTGCAGAAACAATATAAATATATATATATATATGAACACTATAATTATTAGCTTCTCCAAGGATTGGATAATAATCTCCCCTTAATAAAGTCTGTGAAGAGATGGCTAGGTCTATTTGTCATCTGGCTTGCTGACTGCCAGCTAATGGTGGGACTGAATAACTGCTTCACTGAAACTGGGGCCAGGGGGGGAGAGAAGTACTGAAGGAGGTTGTGATGTTATGACCTTAAATTCTGAGGAAAGACAAGGCAGAAACCACAGAGGAGCTTGTTGTCTTTCAGTTCTCTTCATCTTTTTTTTTTTTTTTTTTTTTTTTTTTTTTTTTTTTTACAGTCATCTCTGTTTTCTTCAGGTAGATGCTGGGTGTTCCGGAGGTGCATGTTTCTTTTGCATTAGGTTCTGCAATGCCATCAGGGATCAGACCCTCATGGTACAAAGCGTGTTATAAACAATCTGTCACCTTCTTTGAACCCTTCCTGATGTGAAACACCATGGAAAGACCCATGCAAAGCCCTTGTCCCTTGTGAGATTGGGTGTCTGCTCAGCAAGAGCTGTGTTAACTATTGCTTTCTTCAATAAATTTGAACCTGATAAGAAAATAGCCATGTTTATGAACTCCTGGGTCATTTAGAGCCCCAGCAGCTTCTCTGTGTGCACGTATCTAACACATGTATTCACAGTAAATTCTTCAGAACCAACACTGCAAACAATAACATTCCAGGAGTGTTCTCATCTAGTGAAGGATAAAAAAGCAGTGTTGCGTGAAGTCTGTGCATTACATGTGTACTTACTGTGCCTAAAAGTATTAAAACTCACTTAAATGTCTTTATTTCATAAGGGGGCTCTTTTTTTTTTTTTTCTTCTTTTAAACTTTATTATTCTGTAATATCTTGCATATTAAAAGGTCTTAATAAATTCAGCCTTAAAATCTTCTTAAGAAGGCAGCATTATTATTCTGTAGATGGGAAAGTAGCTGTATAATCTGAAGGGTAACAGTTTTCTAAGTGTTTAGCTGGGTGTCCAGTTTTCTGTCTAGCTTGAAGTAAGGATTAGGTGTCCTATTCCATAGACATTTTCACAGATCAGTATAAATTATTTATTCTGGATCAGCTCTTCCTCCAGACTTCCCAAACAAATGCTTTTCACCACTAGCATGTTCCTCCTCTCCCTTTTGCTGTAATACATGGCTGTAGCAACACGCTTGGCCTGGAAGGCAGTTTACTTACACGTTTGCTTTATTTTTGTTGGCCGGCTATCTAAATCTGTTTAATGTTAGGAACTTTCACTGGAAATTCTCATCATGCTTTAGGATGACACTGATGGTGTCAGGGTTGATTTACATTATCTCTTTAAAGTAACATTAGCTTACATAGGACTTTTTCTCTTATTTGTTCTAGCATTCATATTATCCAGAGAGCAGCCTTTTAACTGTGAAATGTAAATACCCTGACAACACAGACTTCAAAAGAAAATGATTCTTTGTCCACGGCAGTGATACCAATTTTGCCAACTCTGTAACCTTTAAAATAGTGTACTTTTATGCTTGACCTGTCATCTGCCTATAAAAATAATCTTTGATCAATGATACAGTGCTTTCAAGAATGTGTCTAAAGAAAGCAGACACTTCTACATACATGTTCTGTCATTCCTTCCTTGTAGTAGACCATCTGCTGCTTTAACTAGAGGTAAGATCTGATTATTGATTTGGTGTAAGTGCCTGGCTCTGCCTTCTACTTACATTGAGATAGTGAACACTTTTACTGTGGCTTGCAAATTGATGCTGCCAGATAAGTGAGCCTGATATTATATAAATATATAATGTGTTATATGAAATCACCAAGGATTTGTTTTTTCCTTCTCTTGTTCTTTATTCCAGTGCCATTCCATTAAGTTGCTCATTAGATGAAAGGTTGTAATTCAGTCTTCAGTTGATGAAATGTATATATACTTATGGAATCAAAGACATTCCAAGAAATGTTGTTTATTTTCTTACTACCTTCTTTAATTAAATTTGGATGGTAGGACTCTGACTGTCTGACTTGAGAGAAATAGATGAAGCAATACTGATTGCAGTGTGATACAGCAAAGATGACTGATGCTGCTTTATTGGTTGTCAGACCCTGCATGCATTTGAAAATTAATGCTCTTGTGGATAGGATACTTGAAATTTCAGATTCCACCATGCCTGTTAGTTTCATTTTAAAGTGAAAGGTGGAAATTTTCTATTTTATCTTTTACTATCAGCTGGCTTCAGATAATATTTGGATTTTATATGTTTGACTCGGCTCACATTCAGCTTTAACTTGCTTCTGGAGGTGCTAATCTAAGTTAAAATGTGTGTTTGTCCACTTTTAGTTCAAGTGCTCCATCTCAGGTTTGTCAGCTTGAGTTATGGGCTTGCTGGTGTTCTGCATTACAGATGTATCCTTGTACTCTCCGGAGCGGGGATTTGGAAGCAGCAAGCATTCCTGAGAGAGCCTGTCCCTGTGTTACCCAACAGGCTGCAGTCAGCTCGGAGCCTTAGAGCTGTGGCTCTCCAGCTCCATGTGCCAGTGGACGTTAGAGTAGAAAGGAGCCTGTAGAAAGTGTCCTTGCAATTGCCTCTAGTCACACCCCCACACAAGGAATTTTTGTCAAAGTGGGAAAGAAAGTAGGAAAGAACTTCATCCTGCAGAAGCTGATTGGGAAAATCTTACCTGAGGATATGCAAAAAGAGATGTCTGTTGTATAGAAAACTCTCCCTTCCCCCAAAACCCACGTGCATCGATGCATATATAGTACACGGTGGTTGGATGAAGGAAATCGTTCCAACCTGTGTTCACTGGAGTTTGACATTTTAAAAATCCTTTTCTCTCCTTCCAACCCTCTTTTCCAAGCTATCTTTGGAGGGATGAGGCTTGATCTGCACATTGAGTTTTGTTTTGTTTGTTAGTTTGTTTGTTTGGGGGTTTTTTTTATAATATTAGAAGTGATGAGTGTGGGGAGAAACATGCCACAGAAAACTATTTTCCTGTAGCTTCCATCTGTGAAGATTCCCTCCATGAAGCTGTACTTGGGAGTTTTTGGTATTGGTCTGTTGTATATAATATAATAAAGGCTCTTTTGAGAAAAAGAAATATTATGATATAATTTTACTTTCAAGAAAAAAAATGTGTGCTTCCTCAATGCAAGAAGTAGGTGTGACGTTGTCCTTAGTTCCTTGAACACAGCGTCTGTATGAGAGTGTAATGCTGCCTAGTGCTTTCATCTTCCTGTAAAGAAGGGAAAATGGGGAATGTGCAAGAGAGTGATATGCTGGTGACACCTTTTCGGTGTATTTGTCCTGTTCCCTGCTGTTCTTGCCCTCCCTGCTTCCATCCCCCGAGCTCTGTGGGCATATGTGTGCAGTCTGGATCTAGAAAGAGCAGTTGATGTAGTCTCCTTCCTGAACGGTGTCTTTCATATGTCATACTGAGTAGTGCTTGCCCATGATAAATGCAGTTTGAATGTGTATCTCAAATACAAATTAGAGTCCTGTCGTGTTCATCACTCCTCATGTGGATGCTCCACTAGCACAGGGGTGTGAATATAACAGGGGAGCTCTCTGGAGGGATTCCAGTTTGTTTCAGCCTTCCTGGTTTTGTATACTTTGTCCTGTAGCAACTCTTCATTTTGTGTATAAGGACAGTTCATAAACAGATGTTGAATCTCAACATGGTGCCTGAAATTTCCTGCTGTTTCTGACCTGCCTGTAACAACAGACAATCCTTATTTTCACACCAATTAGCCCCACTGGTAACCTCTCTAAGTAAATTTCCTTTTAACTCTTTCAGGTTTTGTCTCTTTAAATGTGGATCAAAGCAAAGATGTACCTACTAAAAGTGTTAAAGGGTCAAGAGTTTTCTAATTGCCTAACCTATCAGACATGGTAATTAATTAATGAAAGTAGATATTCAGTTGCTTTGGCACAAACGGAATAATAAGGAGAGAAAGGAGAAGGGAGAGTAAAAAGAATGATGTCCAAAATGGCATGGCACAAATTGCCATGTATGTGTGATATCTTCTGTGCAGGCTGATCTCTGAGGCTTCATCCACTCTCTCATTTACTTGTTTTATCTGAAAGGGCCTCTATTTGTGTGTGTGTACATGCACACATGTGTGCATAAAATAGGGAATACAGTTTTACCTTATTAAGTTTGAAACTCTGCTTGGAGGAATATTGCTCAAGAAAACCACATCAGGTAAAGGTTTTGAAAATGCAGACTGCTTTAGAGAAAGCATTTTAATATATTGAAGCCTCAAGCCATCTACCTCGCTGCTCCTGAGAGCTCTACCTGAAAACTTCCAGGGCTGAATAATTTAAGGTTTGGATTTTTTTAATCTTTCTGCAAGAAATACTAGTCTGATGTTTTATTTTCTTAAAGTCTGAACTCCACATAACTTTTTTTTTCAGAACTGTTTATCCTCACTCCAGACATGAACCTTGGAAAGGTGGCAGAAAAAACAAACAGCTGCTGTGTTTTTGGGCAGTCTGCATTCCTTTAAACTCTCTGAGATCAGACTTGTGCTGAGATTTTCAAATTATTTGTCCTAGGGCTTAACCACTTTCACTCCTGCTTAAAAGTCAGTGAGTTTGCCATACTGGTGCTTGTGAGAGCTGTCATGCAGAGCCTTAATGATTCAAGAACCATGAATATATGATGTGTTCTTAGTGCTTTTTATTATTGTTTCATTCCAGCTTCACCTACCTCCCTAATCATCTTTCCTTTTTTGGGCTGAAACCTTTTTTTAACTTAAACATTTTTCTTATGATATTCCAGGGAATTTTGTTTTCATTCTGGTTTTGGGGTAAATCCGATGCGTATAATAAAAATGTTATTAATGGATGAGGCTGGAGGTAATAAAAAAGACTGTCACATTCCCAAGACCCAGAGTTGGAAATTATCTTCTCCAAGCTTGTGTTTCTTTCCTTCACAAGCGGGAGAGGGGAAGGAGAGGCAGTGGTCCTGTGGAAGTGGTTTGTACCCTTGTGGTGGGGTCTCAAAATAATGTTCTGTGGAGCTTGATGTATGAGGTGGAAGAATCAGGACAATGCAGGCTTGTGTGGTGAGCTACTAAAAGAGTAATGGTTGGGACCTTTATGTTGGTTTACCCATCAGAGATGTAAAGGTGCTGCTTCTACTTGTATCTTTTGAGTAGCGAAAATCCCAACTGTGTCTTGCAGTTCCCTCACTTTCCAGTTTGGAGAATTTCCCTGAGTAAAGAGGTTGGTTGTACCAGATGGCTATTTCTGTGATACAGGTTAAATATGTTGGCCAGGATGCTGAGACCAAATGCATGTTTACTAGCAACTAGAGTTAATGGAAAAACAAAGCAGTCAGTCCAATTCTGAAGGGGTTTTCAGTTAACCATGTTCATTCTTTTCTTTGGGCCTTTTTCCAGCAAAGCACTTAGGCACGTGCTCAAAGTTAAAGCTTGTACTTAAGTGCTCTGCTCGTCTGGGTCCTTTTATTTGCTGTTCAAGCATGTTGGTATGAACAGGCTGTTGGTTATATGAATGTTTGGGGAACTGTTCTTCTTACACTGTTCATTTTTCCCCTCTGAACTCTTTGTCCACTTACTGCAGAGAAAAGAGACTTTGTGATTTCAGTATGACATTTGCAAACAGTCTGTAGGTTATTGATTGAGATTAGTTGGCACCAATTATGAAGAAATTATGTGTTTGAAAACATCAACATCAGTCCACCCAGAGAAGTTTTCATCTGATGTCTTGCTTCAGCCGAGTAATCTGACTTGGCAGCACCTGTCATATGACAAGAGCATCTTCTGGCAGTTAAGGTACTGTGTGTTTAGCCTGTCGTGTGACATGTTACTCCTTCTTCCACAAAATTAGTAACCACTGCCTTGTGGGTGGCACTTCCTGTTACATTTTGATCTGGATGTAGATTTGTTTGCTTATTTCTTTCTGGTTTTCTTTACTGCAGTCCAGAGTTGCAGTACAGCAGGTCTTGTGGTGTCCCTCCTGCTCAGTCTCATACCATCCATGGCAAGTCAGGACAGGAGAACTCAGTTAAACTGAGACCTTAGGATTTCTTTCTGCATCTTGCAGAGTGAAAGTTGGCCTTTCACCTCTAGAACCATCTTAGAACATCAGTAAGTTAACTTTCTTTGTGCTTTTCTTTGTCAAAGTCCAAACCACTTTACACTAAAGAAAATGGCTTAATTATGCAGAATGTACAGCCTGATATTTGTGACTTAATTGCTGGAGTTAGTAGGAACTATCTGTATAGAGTAAGTCAAGCACAATCCTGCAGTTGCTTATGCAAACAAGTGACTTACATAAATGCTCCAGTTGACGTCAAAGACACTATTCGTTCAGGTCGGGTTACTCACACCTAAGGCTTTGTAGGACCAAGCTCATAGATAAACAGTAGTTTGCAAAATCACATTTAAAAAACCTGTTTTGAATTTCTCTTACGTAAAAAGGTACGGGGCTCTGTGAAGAGTGATCTTTTTAGTTCCACTGCTTAAATTGGTAAAACACACAAATGTGGAAATTCTTGGGTTTTTTTTTTTTATTTTCCATTAAAGAATATAAAGCATTACAGAGGGAGTAAAGCATTCTCTATTTTTTCGGGCAGCTAATACAGGGATTTTGAGTTGACTTTTAGTCCATTCTTCTCTATACTTGCAGCATTTGCAGGTGTATTTCCTGCAAGTGTTGCAGTATAATTCAAGTATCAAGGAAGGGAAAGACAAATATTTTAGTGTTGTTAGAACTGCATGAAAGGGTTCATTAGGGCTGAGAATAGTGGTAAACTCCACCCTTCTGGTTCAACCGTCACCTTTCACAGTGTTTAGTGTAAGGCAAGCTCGGGCATTACCCAGCTTACCTGGGAGGGTTGGTTCTGTCTCTGAGAGCGCCACGGATGTTCATTCCCAGCTGAAGTTGTTTTTAAGATTTAAATGAAAGGAAAAACCATTGATGTCCACCTTGTGTAACAGGCTAGAGTATCTGAAATTAGAAGAGTAGCATCTTTCTTCCAAGAACCCACGGGTTGATTTGTTTGACTGTTATAACAAGTCCAAGTGCAGGTTCATTTTGCCCAGTCCCTTCTCTTTTGCAATGGCAGCGGTAACTGTTTTTGGGGGGGGGGGGGCGGTGGGTGGGAAAGGAGAAGGGAGGAATCCTAGAATTGGGCTTTTAACTTCCTTCTGGGGGACAGTTCTTTGAAATCGGGCTCAGTTAATTAG
>JANHGN010022002.1:69409-82648 GCA_024605025.1 Megaceryle maxima | reverse complement strand
GAGGAATCCTAGAATTGGACTGTTAACTTCCTTCTGGGAGACAGTTCTTTGAAATCGTGCTCAGTTAATGAGCGTTTACATTCCCTTATATTTTTTTTCTCTTTATTATTATGAATGGAAGCAGTCTAGATACCCATGTCATGTAGCTTCTGGTCCCAGCAATACCCATACCCTTTTTCAGTTGCATAATATTTATTTTTTATTTGAATGTCTTTATGCTGTATTCTGAGGAGTAATGGCACCTGATTTATTTGCTCTACAGTCTTCCTTGTTTCTGAATTGATCTCCCATTCCTCTCCCTGCTGATGTAAATAAGCTGTTTTTTTTCATTTGCTTGGTACTAATGACTGTAAATTTTGACCAAATATATTTAATATTTAGGAATGAGTTACGATTTTAAGAGTATACATTGACTGAACTGATTTTTGTGACAGAAGGTAACAACACACCTCATTGCCTATGCAGGAATCTCTGACATGCATCTTTGATTCGGGTGCAGGTGGCAGCCCAATCCTCTCATCCTGAGTGAGACTTGAAGGTGATTAGCCTGAGTAAAGAAGGAGGGCTCAATACTGGACTTCAGTGTGTGAAATCGGATCAGACTGCATCAAAACACAGTTATTAAAACTTTCTTTTATTGCAGTGCTCTTGGCAATTTCCCTGCTTCTGTTCTGGTTTCACTTAGGCTTTGTCTGGCCACAAGTGCATGACAGCTTGGGTTCCAGTACAACACAGTCTGACTAAGCTGGTAAAAACTCCCGTTAACTCTACTGACATTTCCTCAGGACTTTATACTTGCACGTAAGTTCAAGTGCTGTTCTAAATTAGCCTCTTAACAGTACTGATCTTAGGAATAGAGATATTATTTACACCCAAATGAGTAAAATGTGTCTTTAGAGTGAATTTGTGAAGAGATTTCTGGACTAATAGTTCTGTCTCTCAAAATATCAATGCTAGGGTTATAAGGGTGTTTTTTGCTCACCACTTAATTCTACTCAATTATATGAAAACATCATGAGAGTTATCATGAAGTGTAGCATTGTCCACGTGGAGATATCCTTTACCAGTCAGCTTATAGAGTGTCAGTGTCCACATGGCTGTGACCACACATTCCCCTCAGCATCATGCTGTGCTTTCTAAACCACTGGAAAAGTCCACAGTACGTCCTAAGTCTTGGTGCTCCCTAAACATGGATGTTGGTGGTGCACGTCCTATGTTTACTTTTCATACAGAAGAAGAATAAGGTGTCATGGAGCTAATAACTGCAATCCTCCGATAGTCTGCTGATGCAATCCTGTGGAATAATGTCTATCATAATAGAGGGAAGAGATGGGAGGATATGTGTACCATGTGATGATCAGTGGCTGAAGCACCAACTGGTACTGACAGGTGTAGCAGTGGTGTGCTCCCACTGTTGTACTGGGAGAAATTTATGTTGCTAAAGGGAGTAATCTCGCTTCATCGAAAGCCATATGGTGGTGAGGGAACTTGCCCATAAACCTCACTTCCTTTTTCTCAGTTACTTGTAGTCTTAATTTTTTGACTAACTTCACTGAGTGTTTGGTGACACCTTGAGCTACAGGAAATTTGCTGAAGCTTAAGCTTTGAGAGGAAAGCTGTGTACAGAGCCAATATACCAACACTTTCAGTTCTCATTGTGGAATAGTTTTAATTGCCTGAAGAAGGTGACAGGAGAAGATATGTTTTTTAAATACAAGCTCTCAAATGAAATAGATATTTGATTTCCTAATACAGAGTGCTTTGCTTGAATAAATTGAACTGAAACACTGCTGATGTTGCATAATGGCTGGAGGTATGTCCAGAGGGCAAGCTGCCGGACTGCAGCAGCTAGATATGTGAGCTTTATTTCCAGTTTTGCTTTTCATTTGCCTTACCATTTTTGGATGATTTTTATAACCTCTTCTCTGCTTATTAAGCTTTTAAAACTTGAGTGATGCCATTTTTTGTGTGTGCAGGCTTCTTCTTACCCTCATATTTAAAGATTCAGACTGTGCAGAGGAAGATTTTTCATATGTTCAGCATCATAGTATCTGAATGATGTCTTTCTGCCTGGGTCTCTAGACTGAATCTCTGGAGTTTGAGACTCAATTCAGGGGTCTGAATCAGGTTTACTCTTTGACCCTTGGCCAAGGTACTCAATTTCTTTTGCCTCTGTTTGCCATCTTTTAAGGGAATGGATTAATATTTCCAATCCCACATGCTATGTCTGATTTGTCTAGACAATACATTTTTGTGTCTAGGACTGTGTCTCATTATGTGTTTTTCAACAATGCCGAAGACAATGGGCTTGAGTCTTGGTTGGGTGTCTGTAATACAATACAGAATGAAATTAATAAGAAAGCAAGTGGTTTGCTGACTGTTTGCTTCCCTTTACCTCATGACATGGTGAGGCATATGTGGGTGGATAAAATATTCTTATCTTGTACTTTCTGGTCCAAGTCAACGTGTTTAGCTAAATGCATCCCTGGTATGAATCCACTGAAATTACTGGATGTACACAAGGGATTAATCTGACTCAATACATTGCACTTGAGATGGGTGGTTCCCTTCAAGTCTGATGACATAACTGCTTCTAGGAAAACTGAATATAAGTCGTCAGTCTTTAAATCTTCTGGCAGTGTGTTCCTAAAGAGAAATGTACTACTTTTTTTGTTGTTGGTTATTTTTATTGTGGGGGTTTTTTTTGTTTGTTTGGGGTTTTTTTGTTTTGTTTTTTTCTTTTTTTTTCATTATTGAACACTGTTACAAATAGTAGAAGAAACATCTTCTCATTGTAGTTAGTGTGATTCACCTTCTGTTTACTAACTTTTTTGACATTTGCAGTGTTTGATGCATTTTTTAATATTTTTTTTAAAGGACAGGTTCAATTAAATCACAGCAAACAATTGCAGACAGGTACATTCTCCCAATCCAAAGTAAATATCTCTGTGTGTTATATATGTGCGTGTCTATTTATGAAAACATAAACCATGCCAGTTTCCTTACAATACTTACATAACAGATGCATACTTTTGCATCTCTGGCAAGATGTACAAAAGCTACATTTTTAAGGTACCTTTATCCAACACAACATTTTATTTATGTGGGTTGATCCTTAGAGTCTGAGCATCACAGAAGTGGTTTTCCCAACAGTCTGTCATTAAGTTTGAGGTTAATCTGTATAATACTGTTGCATTAGTCTCATACCTCTTCTGGAGCACAGGAAACATCCACATTTTATAGTTCTCAAGAGACTTCTGTGCCTATTGTGATGGCAGTTGGAGGTCACTCAACTCTGTGGTGGTCACTAGGTTGATAGCACAGTCTGGAGCATTTTGCTGCTTTGAAACCTTGTGCTGTTATGTGGTGTGTGAAAATGATCCTGTTTGTTGGTATTTTTTCCTGTCAAAATGGCACGCATGGTTTAAATATAACATGGAATCTTGTCAGGGAGTGGCTGTAATCAGAGGAGATTAATTATAGATGTGGGTGTGAATTGTAATTTTTTTTTTGTACAAAAAAATCCCTTCAAGTAAGCAACATATTTGCTTAGAAAATTCTGTGATTTTGAAAAAAGTCAAAAACCTGCTAAGTGCTACAGCATGATCAGCAAATTCCAGTGTAAGGATTCCATTCCATTTCACCTCAATGGAAACTGGGCAAACCCCATTGCCCCTTACAGCCCCCTGCGTTTCCATGTCTGATAAGCAGGTTTTGAAGCACTGGTATAATGCCTACTGCTGTCGGTCAGAGATTTGATGGTTACCAGTCCCTTAAGGGCTGTGATGTAGCTGCTGTTTCCTAAGAGCCTTCCTCTTGCATAAAAGAGTGTGTTACTCTTTCATGGACTGTGCTTTAGCAGGGGGATTTACGGTAGAGGAAGGGAGACCTGGTTTACATTTTTAAATAAAAGCCGTGCCGCCAGCCCGGTGAGACTTCTGACTTGCCAGATGTGAGGCCAACAGAGCTGCTGAATACAAGTTCACAGAGTTTTAAACCAAAATTTAGTCTTGTTGATTGTGAAGGAGTCTGTTAGGAACGTACAACTTCTCTGAGTCAGCAGTGTTCAGAAAAAAAATGGAGGGAATAGTTTATCTTGTCAAAAAAATACTGTAACCACAGATTATAAAACCTGTGAAATCTTTAGGCCAAATGTAGAACTTCAAAAAAAAAAAAAAAAAAAAAAAAAAAAAATTTTTTTTTCAACAAAAAAAATTGGCTCAATAAGGATTGGAAAATCATTATATAGTCAGATATCAGTATCATCATTAGCTTTAATGTATTCAGCTTATGGGTCATGAGCTGTTCCCTCTCCTTTGGGTTTGTTACTTTCTGGGTTGGTAACTTCTACCAAACTTACACACTTGTGGTAAAAAGGAATCTTTTCTACTAAAATTTTATTTTTTGAAACTGAAGCTTTTTTCTGACACTCTGTTTTCCTAGTGGTGAATTCAATAATTACAGTGTTTAAAGTGAAATAATGAAGACCTCTTAAAAAAAAAAAATACAAGCACAAATAATTTTGTGAACATTAATTCTTGAAAGTGGAGATCTGGAGTTAAATCCTATTTCAACTGTGAAATATGACAAAATTGCCATTGACCTGAGTGTTAACAAATATTGGCATTTCACTGCATCTTACAGAAGGAAGAAAATTAATCCTAGAGTTATATATATACATTTATATTATAGATCTTATTTTTTTCTCTGCAGTTTTAGTGAAGATTTCAAAGTGGGGAGAAATCATTGCTTTTGCTGTGATATTTAACTTCTTTAAAACAATTTAAATGGCAGCAGACTACTTTTTATTATTTGTGTTATCCAGAGCATAGAAATGATGACGTTCATAGAATTGCTAATGCTGATTACCATCATTTCCTTGCTCTCTTTGTTGGCTGTGTTTAAATCCTCAGACATGCAAAGCCCAAAAGTTGAGGTCTCTAAGTGCAACTGAATGTGTCTGCTACTTGTCCCAAACAGTCTTCCCCACCTGTCTTTTTTGGGGTTTTGGCATATTTAATGCTTTAGAAGCAGAAAATCTTTTTCAGACAAGAGTCATATTGCACTGCTGTACTAAGACAATGGGTTTGGGCAGGCAGGAATTTCATGGGCTTTGGGTCAAAGGCAATAATAATAAAAAGCGGTGTGTTGTAAATATTAGGAACTTGGGATTTGCAGGGTTGGGTGGATGGAACAGACCCTGGCATGTTTTGGTTTGTGTATAGGCAATTAAGGAGCTGTTGAATAGGTGAAATGAGTAAAATGCAGACAGCGTATGTGAGATAGAGCACACCCAGACTGACTTGGCCCTGGAGTTTAAAACTAATCTGCTTGAGAGATCTACTCTCGTAAACTGAGTGACAACAGGTGCAGCTCTTCTTACACCACTGTGAGCTCTCTCCATCGCTCTCTGGTTCTTTCTAGTAAATGCTTAACATGGGCAGCATCTCATACATTTTATAGATTTCAAGACTAAATGACTAGGTATCATATTTTTTCTCCTGTTACCTGAGAAGTATTCCCTTAGGACAAATTGCCCTCTATTTTTCCCCTTTCCCCCAAAGCAGCTGAATACACCGAGCAGTCAGAGACATTGGCAAGACACATAAATACCAGTGGCATATACGGATCTAATAATCTGGTTCTATTTCAAAGGTCACGTATTAATGTATATGGCACTAGCCATAATGGAGCAGAGAATAACTGCATGTTTCCTGTTGCTCTGTGATAAACTCTGCTGTATTTCAGGCTCCTGCAGTACCAATGACCAGTTCTGCTTAATATAAAGCTTGGATGCCAGGAGTATGTGTGCTGTGTGCTGTGTCTTTATTTTTTGAATAGAACACTTTTGCAAAAACCACAGTCAGATCTGCGACTGTGTTAGGGCACTGAATTGCTTGGGTTTGTAAAAAAAAAAAAAAAAAAAAAAAGCCTTGAGACTGTTGGGTGCATAATTTGGGAAGACATTGACAGCTTGGTCCAGATGTCAGTATGTGGAGAAGTTCACTTGAGCAGAACCTAAGCCTTGGTTTTTGATTTGAATTCAAAATCTGTTTTAAATTTGAAGTTTGCAGAACAAAAGGGCAGATGCGTTTGATGTTGTGACAGTCACACTCCATTGTTTCAGGTCTCCTCCTTGCTTTCAGAACGTCGTACAGCTTTCTTAGTTCTCAATTCTTTGTAGCTTTAAATAAATCTGGGCAACAGACTACAGAAAGATACTTCTGTTCTACTGCATGGTATTTCTTTTGGGACCTGACTGCACCCTATCTTGGCTTCTGTAGGACTTAGCTCTGGTGCAGTCCTCAGCAGGTGCACTCGCTTTGAGTTCATCACCATAAGTCACTCTTAGCATGACAGCCAGTTTGCCAAGACATCTTTCATGGAAGTGATCCATTGAACGTGTTTTCTGATTAAACTGTTACACTGTTAACGATGCCTGCAAAGTTAATTATGTTCACAAGTTAAAATTAATTTCTGAGCAGTTAGGATGAATGAAGAAGATCCCTTTGCTTTGGAATCAAAAGCAAGCTTTCCATTCACTTAAGGATGGTCAAGACATGGTTCCCTGCCCTTAAAGCTGGTTGCTGACTCATTTCCCCGCTAACTAGTATTGTACCAACCCTCTTGCATGGAAGGTTGTGCAGAAATGCTGTATGGGTTCACTTTCCAGGGAAAAAACATTCTTTTAGTAACTCTCCATGTTAATAGGATGACTTCCAGAAGACCATTGCAGTTGTGGAATACCCCACCAACTGTATTTTGTTGTCAAAGATAGCAAGTGTTCTCCTGGGCAGAATCTCTGCAGGCTCAGGAGTCAAGTCCATGCTTGCTTTATCCACTTTGGGGTGATGGTGTCAGCAAAGAACAGACCAAAGTGTAAATCTCTGGCAACTCTTAAGTAGGTGTGGAGAAGTTTTTTGTGACCTTTATCTTTTAGAGACATTTTTATGCAGGTAACTAAGACCATACAGTCTTTCTTTCTTTTTTTTTTTTTTTTTATTTTTTTAATGAGCATATTCGCTTTCCTTACCACAAAAAGTACAACAGAGTGAGAAATAATACTCGGGACGGGTAGACAATGTGGGAAGAACCACAGATTGACCAACTTTGTGCACCTCTGTTGCTTTGGCCACGAGTCTGTTTGCCTGGAATCCCTTTGAAGGGTAATGGAGGCAAATAGTTGCTGACAGACAGCATTTTGGGAATTATCAGTGTGTGTTCAGTTGCTACAGACTCCCTGAACTTCAGGGTTTTCTTATGAGGGCATACTGCTGGTGAGTTTGTCAGAGTGCTGAGATTCTGGTCACATACGACTTCAGCACATCCGTAGTCAGTTCTCAGCAAGAGATGTGCAAAAACTCAGAGCTAGACAGTAAGAGAAAGAATTGTGTAATATGCTGTGCCCAGACAAATTTACACTGTAATGAATGTGGCAGGGAATTTTTTTTCTTAAGGCTGTTGGATGCAAGTAGGATCCTATACTTCTTTGTAGACTAGAATTGTAAGAAACTCTAAACACAACCATGTTCCTGTTGAAAATCTGGTTTAAATAAAATAAAGATTTTCCATGCAAAAGGGTTAGATTTTTTTTTTTTCAGTAGAAGTATTCTAAGCAAAACTTTTTGTTCTGAACAAAGAAAAGAAATATTTCGTTTTATTGTAGTGGGAATACTCTTGAGGAAAACAGTCTTCAAATTCATGGTATTTCAAGCCTAGTTAAATATGGCCTGTGCTACTGAGGGCTTCCACACCGTGTCTTCTCAAGTCCTGCATTAGATTAGGCAGTCAGGAGAGGATTGTTGCCTAGACAGATTGCCTGTTAACTCGGCACCTTTGAATCCTGTTGATCCTGGTAGTGAAGCAAAGGGAACATTTCCTTCTATCCATCTGGTTCATCCAGCTTCAGCTAGTGCAAGTCAGGTGTTTATGGCTAAATAATTGAGGCAATACTGCCAAATAGTTAGGAAAAAAGGAATATACCATGGTGAATATCAGTAATGTTTCTGTTTAATGTCTGCCATTCATCTCATAAAAATCTGGAGTTGCTGTGAAATTTTCTAATAGTTGAGGCTTTCTTTGTAGGTATAATGATTTGGTTCCTCGGCTTCCTCTTTATCATGTCTTTCCAGATACAGTTACTACTAAATTCGGGGATGTTATTTTGAGGGGAATTAAAGGTTTGGATATGGATCATTTTATGAGAAAAACATTGTTTGCTGTGATAGACACCTCTGCAAGTGTTCTTGCCTTTTGTTCATATTCTGCTCCTGTAGTCTGCCCCATAATGTCACACTTTCATAGTGAAGTTCAGCATCAGCTTATCAGGAATGAGACTTGAAACAAGAAGTTAATATTGCACCCAGCTGCATCGTGGCTATTGCTGTTTCAGCATGTCACTGAATTGTCATTGTCTTCTGCTGAAATACTCACCTAATGATAGTGCTACCTGAACACGTGCTATGCAGATGCTCTGGTAGTTGGATGCGATTTTGCTTGTGCGCACTCACCTGATAAAGGCATTTTGTACCAGCAGGTATCAAAGCAATGCCATTTAACTTAATTACCAGGGTGTACATAATCTCCTGTAAATTGTAATTCACCTGGAACATAAGTAATAGAAAGTTTTTCTAAGATCATACTGAGTGCAGAACATTGCTATTTAGGTACAGCCTGGAAAAGCAAGAATCTTTCACTGAACTACTTGCTAAAGAAGTGTTATGTTCATGCTGTGCTGTCTTCTGGGCATATGCATGGCCTCTTATTTAACTGATTTATGCCATGAAGTGGCCAGACCAGGAGGTGTTTCAGCAAAGAAGAATCTGAAACATAAGGTGCACTCCAAACAGTAACCATTTTTTTAAATATATATTATTAGCATTATGCTTGGAATTTTTGATGGGCAAATGAAGAGATCATTCTGTACAAGCTACTTTCTTGTCACAAGTTTAAAACCAAATGTATCAATTTTCCTGATTCTGTGCCTATATTATTTCTTTTCTAGATCCCTCTGTACAGTAGTATGCAAGTGGACGTACACTTCAGATGGAGGCTGGGATGACAGCTTCTGGAAACTGATTGGTTTGGAAGATTTGGTAAAGGACAAGTATGAAAAAATAGGTATGTCGGGGCTTTTATACATAGACATGAATAGTTTTATGCATACATAGTTAGACATCTTTTTATGTGTATGTATGCATGTGTGTATGTAAAAGGATATATGCATATAAAAAGATCTTTGTTGTATTATTCCAAATGTCAGCAGAGATGTAGCAGGACTTGATGAAACTTCAAATGGATTGATAACAAGGCTGGATGCCCATAGGTCACAGCTTTCTTAAGTACACTTTTTACTTTGCATTATTACTAAAAAACGTGTTGAAATTTCTTATCTTCTGCCCTTCTGAAAGGCCTAGCCAGCCTTTCAGTACTGCTCAGCCTCACCAGCACAGAAATAAATGGGAGCCTCAACAACTGATTCCATGAAGGAAGCGCCTGATACAGGTATATTGGATGTCAGGCTACAGAAAAAAGCCACAACATAGCAATTTATAGCTGTTACTGGTAGCATCTTTTGTAACCTGTACCAACCTTCCTTTATAGTAATTTTTTTTTTTTTTAAAGTGCTACTTCTGCTTGTTATTATCTTCATACTGTTTTTTTTACTCTCTTGGAGCCCAAGTTTAATTAGAATGGTGGCCTTGCTAATAGCAATTCCTACAGCAGATATTCATTAAAAGTCCATAATGTTAATATACCAGAAAATGGCCAGGATAACTTTATTAGACTTTCCCTGTTAAGTTAATGGACTTTTAATGGATGTCCTAAGCAGACATGTCATTAAAAAGAATATTACCAGACATGAATTAAAATACGCTCATTCATCAAAGTTAATTATCTGAAATTTCCTTTGATTTTTTTTTTAAATGTCTAGCACTTTGAACAAGTTTGTACAGCAGTTTAAATGCAGCAAGATGAGATGGAAATGGTGTAGGAAGGACTGTAGTGAAATGAGGTGTAATGAAATCTATAAACTTTACTGATCATAACAAAATATATTAGAAGTCATTTTCAGGTTATCAGAAAATTGTATCTCCGAAACTTGAGAGCTTCCTTGAATAGATTTTCCCCCTGCAACTGAAAGTGCTTATGCAAAGGTACAAAGCCTACCATGAGTATTAAGCTTTTAGCTTCCTGAGGTTTTAGTTTGAATACCATTCTTATAACATCTATCACATGTGGCTTTTAGCAAACCTTCAACAAGTTAAAATAAGACCTGCAATAAATACATGTTTTTACCAGAAAATTGAACATCTCGGCAGCTAGTGGTCTCATGGAAGAGTATTTTTAAAATCAATTATTTATGAAGTGTAAGCTAAGGCTTTAATACAATATTTATGCAATGCACTTCAAGGACAGGGCAAAGCAATTTGCCATTTTAAGTAACTAAACATACATGTTTTCAATGATAAAGTAGCCATTAATAAAAAGGGCCTTTTGGTGTGATGGAAGCCTCATAAAATTAATCTATATATGGCTGAACGTGTAACAAGGCAAAAAATATTAACTTCCAATATCAGCTTACATTTTTAAAACACAATGTTTACAAAATAAATCAGTAAATTAACTTCTGTTGATAGGTGTTTCTTGCAAGAGAAAAAAAAAAAAAGTTTTCTTGAGTTAACAGGGCTTGCCAGATCCCTGGGCAATTGTGTTGATTTTCAAGAAACAAACCATAGAATACCTGGGTGCATCTTGGCTGGAACTGGAGAAGCAGAATCTGATCTCCAGAATTGCACCAAACTGTAGGCTGGAACTTGAAGCTTCTGAAGAGCTCACCTTGAGAAATCCTTTGATTTTCAGATTCTTGAGCTGATTACCTGAGGTGTGTCCAGTGTGTGAGACACTCTTTGTTTTGCATAATAATGCTGAAACCTGCCCCTAGGTAGGATATATGCTTATTTCCATGACCATTTGTCTAACCTTGCTTTTTTTTAAGAAGGAAAGTGTCACATTCATTATATTCAGCTCTGTGATCTGAATCACAAAAATCACAAAAAAGCAGGAGAGTGATCTGAACTCCTGTGTCTAGGAAGAGGGAGTAAGGAGATCTGTACAAATGTGAAAACCCAATAGTGACATCTCCTTCATTCCTCTACGTTCTAAACTGTGCCCATTGGAGTTTCTTGGAAGAGTTTAGCTTCAGATGGAGACAAAAAGACACCTAAACACCTGAAAAAAACCCACTAAAAAACCACTTCTCAGCTAGAAGCTGCCTGACAGCACTCACAGACCTCAGTCTGTGTTGTGTGCTTTGGAAGTGCGTTGCTTTCTGTCAGCCCTCATCTTAGCAGTGTCCCTGTAAATGGGAAAATGGGAATGCTAACATCGTTCCAGTGAAAGATTTAATGAGTATTCAGTATTATTGGATTTGGGAAGTGCAACCTGAAATAAACTCAGCTTTCCTTCACTTAATTTAAATTAATCAGGATGGTGTAGATGCACCTATCAGGAAAGTGCCATTCAGTCACTTGATCCTCAATAGCTACGCTGCGCCTGGAATGGTCTAGCCTAGTGGAAGACTTCTTCCTACAATCAACCAAGATGTTGGCACCGGTGGCGAGGCACCACCACTGCCCAGACCTCCTCCCAGGAGCCCACCAATGCTACGCTGAGCACAACGAGCACAGGGTCACAACTTGCACAAACCCAACTCAAGCTATAATGATAATATTGCTTCAGGGTGCAGTCCCATCAGTGAACAGTCTCAGCTGCCATTAACTTCGGCACATTCTACAAAAGAGAGGCAATTTTTTCAAGTAACTCATATGGGCAAACAGTCCGAGTGTGTGCTTCCAGGAGGCACATCATAGTGTGCTAAGGCTGACAGAAAAGAATTTGAAGCAGTAGACTGAGCTGGCTTCCCGATTAAGGAACTTGAAATTGCCAGATAACCTGGGTGGGAGTAGGTTGAAGGGAGATTGTACGTGGTCAGAAACTCCTCCTAAAATGAAAACAAAACCAAAAACCTACCAACTCTGAAGTAATTCTAGTGGAATTTCCTTTTCTGTTCTCAAGCTTGTCCATGTATGTCTGCTCAAGGTTTGTTTAGCTCAGATACGAGGTTGTATTTTAATGCCTGCACATTCCCCTGTAAAGAGAAATAATATTTTTCTCATGTATCTCTCGTAAAAGATTAGCAGGCTCTGAATGATCATTTCTTTCTAAAGAAAGCAAAATGTCACAAGATAAAATTAGCAAAATTTTCTTACTGTAACATAAGTAAATACATTGTTTGCCAGTTTAAAATAGCCAGAAAAGCTGTGGTCCTTTTTTACTCTCTAGTGAAATCATTACTGTTTCCAGTCTGAGGGAACTAGAGATGAATAGTTACGATCAGACTTCTCTTTGAAGTAGCTGTAACTTTAATGGCACTGGAAATATTTAAGGAAATTATCTGAGAACAACTTCTTTAATGTACATACTTCTTTATTCTGACAAATATACTTTAGAATATAACTTTTAAAATGTCTTGCCCTTTAAAAATAGATTTACTGTAATCACTCTGATTCCAGGTAGTACACTTCTCTTAGTTTCAGTGTAACTTAACATATGACCTTGTTGATAAGGGAGACCCTCATATCTGACCTTTAAGACCTTCCACAAACCTTTGCCACATCAAGGCGTGGGTTCACATCTGAAAATTCCGAGACCTTTGACATTTTACATTTCTCACAGCAGACCAGCCTTTCAGGGAATCCACATAATGAGCTGTTAGTGGTCTCTCTGTACACTGTGAGTTTACTGATAATGTTTTTGAAGGTAAAGAGCCTTATCTGGAGATACTACAAAATTTATTGATGCCATTAATTTGCCCACCAAGAGAGCAGAAGATGGCTTGTGTGCAAAACCACTCTAAAAGTGTTGTATACTACAGGCATTAGCATTTATCTGCTGTGGTGAGAGCACATGATGAGTATCTCTTTGTGGTATTATAAAACCTAGAAAGACATTAACCATTCCGTTAAAATTTCATGTACTATAGACCTCTTAGTGTACTGAAGCATATATTCCATTTGGAGGAAAATGCCTGATAAATTTTCACCACAACCCTCTACTTCAGGGGCTACTTAAGGGACCAAATAATGATTTAAAAAAAAAAAAATTTTTTTCTATTGAATGGTAATATTTTATACCTTTTTTTTTTTTTTTTTTTTTTTGGTTGAAGATGGTGCCATT